>CATQJA010000303.1:0-21620 GCA_958295435.1 Mesorhabditis spiculigera
AAGAATGTCATATTGTAGCTTTTGGCACTCGATTTTTTTCCTAGCCCTTTTTTAGGCTAAATGGAGCATGACGGCAAGCTATACTTACTCAAACCGTATCTCTCTTACTGTACTTTTCCTACATATATTCTAGGTAGGCTAACACTAATTGTGTTGAAAATTTCACAGAAATTGATTTTGGCCATTATTTTAAAAAGATTTTGATACGCTTCAACTTCCGCTTATAATACTTTTACTTCTAACTCGAATAGTCCACTGTTTCAGGTCGATTAATCCACTCCCCATAAAAACCCAAAAAAATGAAATCTTGCGCCACCCTTGTCCTGCTCGCCATCATGGCCCTCGTCTTCTCGGTCAGCGCCGGCAGCCACGAGAAGCCCGAAGGATTCTCCGGACCCCCTTGAGGCTGTGGGTTGTTTTGAGGTGTAACTTAAACTCAAAAGTCTTCAGCTTAGCTTCCCAACCCCTCTAAACCCGCCTTGTTTTAGTCAGCGGACACCCGGGAGGCCACCACGGCTTCTCCGGAGCTCCCTTCACCGGATCGGGACGCCCTGATTTTGGAGTAAGTTCCTAGGGGAGAGAGAAAGCGAAAGCAAGAAAGCGCGAGGGAAAAAGAGAGCGAGAGAAAAGAGAGAGAGAGAGAGAGAGAGAGAGAGAGAGAGAGAGGGAGAGAGAGAGAGATCGGGTGAAAAGCGAAGGCCACAGCGGCTCGGCTCCTAATAAAACGTCCGGTAGCTTTGGAAAGGAGGGAAGACCGCAACGCGGGCGATAGACGCGTCGCGCAATTGCGAAAGCAGGCCTGCGCAGCTAAAAATCGGTTGCTATTCCGCGCACCCGCACGCAACGCGCGAACAACACGTACAGTACGCCCTTTCCCTTCAGCCATCCGGACCGAACCCATGGGCGGTTGTGAGGCGAGACCGTATCTTTTTCAGCGCTTCACCGGCTCCGGACGCCCTGACTTCAAGGGATTCCCCACCACCCCGAAGGCATAAATGGCCAAAAAACACCGACAACACCGACATTTTTCTGGCCATGACGTGGCAATAAATTTATTTAATAAATGCATATTTCCTACATGGTTTCTTGCAAAAAAAAGAAGAAGAGAACTGACTACAAAAACTGACAAAACTTTGATTTCAGCATTGCTAAATTTTAGAATTTTCCTTTAGTTTTTAGCTCCTTTTTGTATAGTTTTTCCTAGCTAAAAACATCCGAATGCTGTGTATCCTTAGAGGTGCCGTCCGAAAAACATTCACAAAAATCGGCGGCCAGACAGAGGCCGGACACTGACTCAATGTTTGCCATCAGTTTTTGGCCTTCGACAGATGGGAGATGGCCCCGGTGGCTGCTGATCGGAAGTATTATTTCATCTTTTTCTCTAAAAAGTTGAGGCTGCATTTAATTGATCTTCCCAACTGGTTTCTCGTTCATTCGAACAAAATCGAACACATGTTGCTTCGTTGACCTCACAAAATGTATGCAAATCCTGAACCTCGCTACGTCAAAAAGTCATTGCTGACGGCTGTGTGGTTCCCGAAAGGATTTCCCTTCAGCTAGAACATGATATCATGTTTTGATTTTGAACATACATATTTTTAGAGATATTTACAAAGCTTATATACAAATTAAATTTAGCAGGCATGGAAATTCCAAAAAAGAGAAGGTTTTAATGAACAATACAGTAAGCTACGATTTGGAAATGGCATTACTAAAAATCACTATGACTTCGAAGGTCCACTACTGGACATATTCCGCTTCTCCAAAAATTTACTTTTAAAGGGGCACTTTCAGCAGTTCAATTTTTCCATGAATCGTGGAAAAAATTTGCTTGCGAGATGTCTGTGTCTCTCAAAAGGGCGTGCTCTCTACCCGGAAATGCACGCAAATTTTTGAACGTATCATGGAAAACTACGCTGTTGAAAGAGCCCCTTTAAACTTGCCGTGTCCCTTAGACGCTAATGGCGTTCTGGGCAGATAACTAATGACTTTAAATACTTAATAGCTAGAAATTAGAATTGGCTAACTAAAACTAAAGCAGAATTTTATCATCTCTCTGGTAAAACGTCGATTTCATTTGCTAAAAACGAATTTGTGAAGCTGCACTTATCCTGTACAACATAACTTTAGTGATTTTATGTTAATAACTGGCTCTTCATTATCCCTTAACTAAGGTATCCAATCCCGTAAGTTACCCTCCCCATCAGCCACGTGCAATCTCATCGGAATGCAAGTCCAATTTGCCGGGATGCGTCATTTCCACAGCCGGGGCAAACAAGGGCAGCACAAGCACCACAATCGACGCTGTTATCTTCCAAAATTTTTGGCGGGTCCCTTTTTGGGTTGATTGGCCACAAACGACAAGCCTCACTCCCTTTTAGACAACCATCGGAAGTTGATGGACCGTCTGATCGGCATGAAAGGAAGGGTGATTTCATTACACACTGAATGACATTGATTAATTTAAGCCCCGTCACTTTAATTATTTCCTCATTTTCAAGCAATTTCATCTCGTCACTTTCGGTCTGATTTTACTTCGGATAATCCTTTCTGATTTTGTTAGCTGTTTGGCGGTTCAGTGTCCGGTTCGTTTTGAAATTTTTCAACATTTTCAAACATGTCTCTCATCACTTCCGGTCTTTTGAACCCTTGGCTTTTCGATTTCCTTGATTTGTTTGACCTTGACGTGCACGTGGCTACTTGCTTGGCTTGTTTTTCAGTATTTTTTTTTTAATTCTTGGGTTGAATTTTTCCTTGTGTCATTCTTACATGGCCTTTTTGCTTGAAACGTTTTGTTGCATAATTGATTCTAATTAAGTGTTTTTGCTAGCTGTAGCTTTGTTTTTATGAAATTTTTAGCCTCAAAATTTACTACTTTTATTCGATTCCTGGCACAAAACCGACCGCTTGCGAAATTCTGCCATCGGTTAGGACCGAAATTCGATGAAATATCTGCCAAGATTTCCAAACAAAAATTTACCAGAAACCGGACGCGCTTTCCCCTTCGCCTCTCCAGATCAGTTGCTTGCCCCGGCAAAAACAAGGCTTTTTACAGCCTCCATGCCCCCGATAAAGCTACCAGAAGCTAGCTAGTTGATCTTTAGCCAGGAGTTAGCTTAATTGGTTAATTGATATCATCGAAATTTTATCGTTGCTGTAGGGAAGTGAGGTGTTCGCTTAAGTTTGCTTTTCAAATGCTATCAACGGCCCAAAACTGATGAAAAGACTTTGATCAGCTGCTTTTTCTGTCCTCTGTTTCGTTTTTGCTTTTTGACCGGTCATCGGCCCATTCACACTTCCTACACTTTTGTTTAATGTTTTTTGGCGCGGAGGGCGATTCAAAACGTTGAGCAAGACGCAATTGATGGCTCATTTCAACGGAATTTCGGGGTTCCCCGGCAGTTTTCTATTTCACGTTACGATAAAAATATTCCATTCAATCAAGTTTCCGTTTGATGGAGCTTTCAGATGCTTTTTTAATTGGGAAACTAATATTTACTTGTTTTCTCTTTTCTATGTTTCTCTTTTACTCAGGCCTATGATTAATGTGTAAAGTACCTTCAGATGAAGCGCGGAAAATTGAAATCATTTTGCGTCGACGTCGGGCTATTTTTTCGGCGCCTGAGCGTCGAGCCAATCATTGTACTTGTGTATTTTGGATATGTTTTTGGGAACACGGTGCAATCACCCCAGATTTATCGAAGGTAAGGACATCGTTTCTGCGCTACAAACATTTTAACCTTTCAGGATCTGCCAAATTTACTATGGTGATGACCCAGCGGTCGATTGTTGGGATTTGAAGTATGTTTTCTTTAGATAAGGCTGCTATATAACTTGGCAGTTTTTAAAAATTTAAAAAATTATTTTAAAAGTGCTGTCTGAATTTAGAAAATATTTTAGTAATCACACGATCGAAGACAACGTCCAGCAACATTCCGCGGAATGGAGTTTGTATAACTCGTTGTCCTATTTAGTTCCGGCCATTTTTGCGGATACTTTATTAGGTAAGTGGAAAACATTGATTTTTCATGCATGCACTATTCCTTTAAAATGGTTTATCCTACTATATATAAAAAAATAGTGTCTGTGTGTGTGTGTCTGTCTGTGCCACTTTGCATCCACTTCCGTCTGTCTGTCCAGAGGATATCTCATGAAGGGACGGGTATTAGGCTAGGTTCGATACGTTATTAGGTGCGTAATGGTCTAGGAATGACTGCACACATATCAGATTTTGAAAAATTAGCCATTTTCGCTATTAAATGTAGGTCTTTGTAAAAACCTGTTTGTTAGGAATAATTAGCATAGACCGGAAGTGGGCGGTCGTCTATATAAAGAGGCAGAAGCGGTTGTTTTTCATTTTTTTTGCCTTCTGAATGAAGACAATTATGCAAAGGGGGGAATAGCATGGGGTCCAAGACGGGGCCAGGGTTGAAAAGTCGCGAAGCGGCTTTTCAACCCTGTTTCATATCCTAAATCTTTAAAAAAAGTTGATTTATCAAATTCAGGCGCTTTTGGAGATCGGCATGGCCGTCAGATCAACATTTTGTTGGGTATCTGTGGTCTTCTCGTCACCGAATATGGCTATATGCTTACGCTATCAAATTCGGCGGCAACACCCTACTGGACAACCACGTTGATCGGAATCTTTGCCGGATTTACGGGATATGTAGCCATGGTAAGGTTATGTCTTTTAAAGGGACTTGGAAGGCACAGAATTGGAGCTGCTGGAACCTGACAAAAATGTCCTAAAATATTCCGAGTCTTAAAAATACGTAAAACTGGAATTCCTGGGTGGTGGCCGCTTTAAAGGAACCGAGCCAGCCAGTTTTTCTGTCTACTGCAGTTTGTTGTTGTTTCAGATCCCCGTCTCATGTTACTCCTATCTTGCTGACATCTCCCAAGATCCAACCGAACTCACCATCCGCTCTGGCATTTTCTCTGTACTCCAGACTACGGCTTCAGTGATGGGAGGTATACTGGCAGGGTTGATACATGATCAGGTGAGCCAGTAAAGACTTCAAAAACACGTAAAATGCGATTTTCAAGCTCGTCCAGTAGTAGTGCGTTACTTTACAATACTACTGTACATTTCGGCTTCCTCAAAGGGCTGGGATACCTTCAAAATTCTACTTTTTAGATAGGAATCTCGACAGCGATCGATATCGAACTAGCATTTATCGCTTTGGGATTTCTCTATACGCTATTTCGGATTCCGCAAAATCCAGGGTTGCAGGAGTTGGAACGGAGGAATCGAGGTACGTTATGGGATTCTAAGTAGCCTTACGTAGCTAACGCTCTCTCACGTTTTCTCTATCCCTCTTTTTCCTCTGTTGCTTTCTACCTGCCACCCTGGCATGTACAATTTTCTGAAAACCCCACGAAAACTAGCAAACACTCTTAATTCTAACTATACTAGCAAAACTCGCGAAAACTATACTTTGATTTTTCGTGCCTTCCGTCCTAAGACTCGCTTTTGAAAACCTCCCTGCAGAAAAGTTTCATTAACCCGGTCTTCTGGCGCCGGTCCCACCACCGGATGCCCTTAATTGTTTCCGGCAAAATGAGAAGCCGATGATCGAAATGAGCCCGCCAGCGAAAATGACGAAAAAACCAGGAACCAACCGGATCCACGTCTGAACGTTTTAGTGACCACCATCACGTCACAATCCAGCGTGAAGAAGGTGAAGGGATTCGTGGGGGATGTCGTCATGTTGTACAAGGTGAGAGGAGAGAGAGAGAGAGAGAGAGAGAGAGAGAGAGAGAGAGAGGGAGAGAGAGAGGGGTAATGAGAGTGGGGCAAGAGAAAGAGGGCAAGAGATCTAAAGAAAGAGCAAAGAGCAAGAACGAGAGAGAGTTAATGAGCACAATATATCCGACCATTTCACGAAAACAAAGAAACTTTGTGATTTCTAGCGGCAGGCTAGCAAATACCATTTTTGATTTCCAGGATTGTCTACACACCTACAGACGAAAACGCGTCGGTCATCGCCGAGCCTTCATGTTCATCACCGTCATCGTGCTGATGCTCACCTATACCACCCAAGTCGAGACAAGAACCAGTCAGTTTTCTCGCATTTCTTGGTTTTCTCAAACTTTTGTGCTTCCGGAACCAGACAAATTTTAAAAATTCATTTACGGTTTTTTCAGCCGGCATCGGCTCCGTCATCAACAATTACGTATTCCGACGTACCGAAACAACAGCGTTGGGCTGGAATACCAAAGATTTGGGTTATTGGAACGGGACCGGGTATTTGATGCGTAAGTTGATTAAGTTTGGAGTTTGCAAAACATTGGATTTCTTGAAAAAGAGCGCATTTTCATATATTTTTTAGTGATTTTTGGAACGCTGTTCGGACTGGTGGTCTTTAAAAAGTGGATGAACTTCCGGGAGACAACTTTGATACTGATTGGAATTGCTTCGTCGACGCTGAGGACGATTATAATTGGTAAAAATCAAATAACTAATTTTGTGTTGCTAAATAAAATCGAAGGAGGTTCGAACTCAAAATATTCTCCATGACCTAGGTAGTTGGGATCAACGAAGCCTTGGGTCGGGTCGTTGTTGCGGCATCATTTTTTTAAAGGAGTGCAAGCTTGGTGTCGTAATTTATGGGATTTGGGTGCTATTTTGTTTGAAAGCCCTGACAATTTCTGCACTTTTCAACATTTACGAAGTATGAACGCAGGAAATCATGATCTGACATTTTTTAGCAGAAATCCAATTTACGCCGAAATAATCCAAAGTCCAAGCCATGATTCATTTCTTTCCATTCCTCGACACTTCTGGATTTATACGTTTTAAACTTAAGAAAAAAACCTTAGCAAAAGCTAGATCTGATCCAAAGCTGAGCGAGGTTGACAGAGCTTGATTCAGCGCGACCTCCATTTTCCGATATTCCCAGACTTCTTGTAAACCCTGATTTATCAAATCCAGATTATTCCATATTTCACGGCGTCCATCATGGTATGTTGCTATTTCAGGAGTCGCCGTAAATGACTGGATGATGTATGCGGCAAACGGGGTCGGCTGTTTCGCCGGGTTGGTCCAGCCGGCCGTCGTCTCGTTTATGACTCAGGTCCGGAATTTGGGGAGCCAAGGAGCACGAGGCAAAACAAAATACTATCCTCGACTTTGAGTCGAAGAATCAAATGTTCAGTCGACCTGATCATTCCCAAGGAGCAGTTCAGAAATTTGAAGAGCTCAAACTCGTGCTTAGTATTTGATTGTTTGGTGCCTGATCTTCCAAGTCTTTTAATTCCAGGTCGTCGCCGGCTCAGAAATTGGTCGCACTTTTGCCCTGTTTGGCATCGGCGCTGATGCGGCGTTTATTTTGACGGCAGCACTTTACACAAATGTGTATCGCTGGACGGTGGGTTGAGCCGGAAAGGAGCGGAGAAAGGCAGGGAAAGAGGGAGAGAGGGAGAGAGAGAGAGAGAGAGAGAGCCGGGGCAAGCTATGAAAATCAAGCAAGGTTGATCTTTTTATCAACTGGTTCTTTGAAAAACTGGCTTTTTGTTTTTATGTTTAGCGCCCGGCGAAGTATCAACCGGAGCATTACAAAGTCGTAAAATGCCTTAAAATAACCTTTAGGTTTCCTGGTTGCCCGGCTTCACCTTCCTCCTCATCGCTGCTCTGCAAAGCTTGGCTTTTCTGGCCATGTTGTGGGTTCACCTCAAGGCAAAAGCGGAAGGTGTTGGTGCTCCGGAGCAGGGGATGAGCATACAACAGGTTTGGATTCGCCTTCCTGGCATTTAAGGCGTAAGGTCAGAGATGGTGAGACCCAGGTTGAGGAAGAGATAGTACGAGAGCGGGAGAGAGAGCTAAAAAGGGCGAGAGAGAGAGCGAGAAATAGATAAAATGAGATATCAAGAGAGCGAAAGACAGCGTAATCCTCAAAAGCTTACTGACCGTGCCCAAATGGTATTACCGTATCCAGACCGTAGTCGCAGTTCTATGCCTCACTTTTCTGTAAATTCGCGAATTCCCATACGTAAAAACGTCAAATTACCTCCACCGAATGACGAACCGCCAATTTTGGCATTTCCGAATTCAATCGCCCCCTCGGATTCGCCTACGCTGAAATTCGATGCCCGGACCAAAATTATTTCCGCCAATTTTTCGGGTTGTTAGCGTAGCGCGGTTCTTTTCGCTCTCTTCTCTCGCATCGAAAGAATTTGATCCCGTTCAGAAATTGTGAGGTTTGGTGGAAAGGGCTAGACGCCGATTTGTCACGCCGTGCCCTCTACACGAAAATTTGTGGAATTTGGAAGGCCACGGAATCAAATTCTGCATTTCCAGACGATCGCGAGGATCGGGTCGACTGAGGAGGAGGATGCGCCCAAGCGTGCAAAAATTTCAAAGACCAGCACCAGTGGGATAGCTTTTCCATTTGCGAAGAAGAAGGTTAATAAACAGGTAAGTTGGCGGATAAGGTTTTAAAGGGAGTATGACACGTAGAACAGGGTCTCCTGTCACGGTTCTTTTAAATATGCAAGTTTTTCAGAGCTAGTATTATTTAACGTAGGCTAGCAGAGTTTATTAGTGGATTTCGAACCCACAAATCAAAGGTTTTAAACGCGTAACGACAGCCATGCAGCCCTTGCTCATCAAGCTGTTTGAGTCTTTAATACTGAGATATCCTGGCAGATTTGAGTCAGGCTCCTTGCAGGCTATTGCATTTGCATTGCTGCCAAAAAAATAATAATATTGTTGTTCTTTTTAGGTCTCAATCCTGGAACACGCTGAGCAACTGGCTCGTGAGCGTGAACTCCGAAATCAATCAGCCCTCTGGAGCAGTCATGAAGACGTCCGGGGGCAGCCGAGGAGGTACTCTGAACGGTTTTATTGAATTTGTGCCCTAGTTTGCTCCGTCCTTGCTGAATCTGTTGCTCATTTTTCAGTTCATTTTACCGATTCCTGCTCTTCACGATTTTTGTTACTGACCCCCTTACTGTTGAATTTAATAATGCGGTTGTACATAGCATGCTCTGGCTCAACATTTCCCTACGTGTTTTCCTTGTGTCTTTACCTTCTCAAAGTACGGGTCACATTCTGAATTTGATGTACATTTTGATAATAAAGCTATTATTACCTCGTGAAGCTACTCGCCTGCCTACTAAAAGCTGATTCATTGTCCACTACGAATCGAAAAATCTCCTCCGGGCTCCCAACGCCCTGTTCGACTTTTTGACGGGCCATTGGGTATTTGGTTGCTTGCGGCGAGCTACACAGAAACCCCTCTGACGGCTCGGCTCTGAGCCCGAGGGGATTTTTGTTTGCCAATTTTGCCATTTCCCCCGCGGCCAAGGCATTATTGCCGATGTCGAGGAGAAAGAGTGGAAGGCGGATGATGGTCGGCACGGAAAGAGCACGTTGCTAGCTGGTGGCGAACGGGCCGAGAATCTCGGCTTTCATGATTGCAATTACTTGATCTTTGCAGAAAACACCAAAAAAGGGCAGGGAAAGCGGAAGTATAGTTTAGTACACTTGGCTTCGCGTAGGAATTAGGAAAAAGGAAAAACAACCAAAAATCCACATGAAAGAAGGCTAAAAGCTAAAGGCAAAATCCATAGGATGCTTGAAACCGTAACCACGTTCAAGGGGTCTCGCTCCGAATTTTGCCCCCAGTAGTACAAAAGATCATCTTGGATTTTGTGCCCTCTCTCTCCAGGTTTTTCAATCCCGCTCTCTAAATCTCCTTTTTCTTTCGGTATCTCTCTCCGTCTCTCTCTCACTCGCTAACATCTTTCCTCTTTCTTTTTCTCGCTCTCTCTCTCTCTCTCTCTCTCTCTCTCTCTCTCTTTGGATTCCGTTTGTATCTTTGCTTCCCTGTCCCGTTAAAATCCCAATTAACATTGGCCAACATTTTATTACCGGCACACACAAAAAGCAAAGCGCAAAATGTTTCTTGTTCAATAAAGGGGGAGGCTGATTTTGGCTGAAGTGGATGGAACGACACACAACGCATACACACATTAATGGGAGGCTGCTGCACTGCAGGGGGGGGGGGCTGATGGAATGGGGAGACAGGATATGATGGAATTCGGTGGCGACTTTGGTACTTTTTGAAGTTTGGTTGAGATCTGTGGGTGGAGAGAAGAGAAGAGGAGAATGAAGCGGGCTTGGGCGATTACGGTGAAGGTTTAATAACCTCCGGAGCGCTGAAAAATCAAGTTTAGAAAATTCTAAGTTAAGCTTGATAGTATTTTAAAGAAATTTACTTTATTTTCTCAAACATCATACTTTTCTCACGATTTTACGTGCTAATTAAATTGTTTTTGCAAGCTTCTAGACTTCTGAAGGTCCACGTGACGCTAAAAAAAACATGTTTTTGAACGTAACTGTTGTGTTTCGTACTCCCTGACACTGGTTTCTCACATTGACGGAAACAATATCGCAACATTCCCAGCCAGACTAGACTCAGATGTTCCGTGTTCTCGCGGTTTTGACGAGATTTTTCATTTTTGCTTACTCATCGGGAGGGGCTCGCACAACCAATTAATATTTCACATGTCGCAGCGTCTGCATTACGCGAATTTTGAAAAATTATTGGCGCATGGGAGATTTGGTGAATCTCTCAGCGGGAGGTCAGACTTATCAAAAAAGCAAGGATGATACATAGAACTAAACCGTAGCCAGAGATTTTCAGGAACAAATTACACCTCGCTAAAAAAGTTATTAGCCGGCAAAACGGCTATAGTAACCGCTACCTTTTGCCACACCGAATACATTTTTCGAATTTCCGCCACATCTATGATTTTCCAAAATAAGAAAATTCAATGGGATACAGGGTCGGTAAGACTTTACTTTACCCCCTCCCCCCCACTCTTTTTGCCTATTTTGTCGGGATTTCTTGCAACGCCATTCGATAGAGCGTAGCAAAATATTCCAAGAGCTTTAATTTTAGCCTACAATAATGTAAAATAAAAAAGTTTTAGCCGGAACATTCTGGCTGGGGGGAGTAAAATGTGCCACAGTGTCAAAGCTACCATATCCCAAAAAATCCGATCTACAACCTTTTACTATACGACCTTTACGATCCAAACCAAATTCGTATTACTTAATTGGCGCAGAAACCCAATTCTCGTGCTACACTTTACTATCTATATGCTAAAAATGTCACAACATAATGCCATTTTCGCGTTGGTCAGTGCCCCTCCCAGCCCGCTCCCGTAAAGTGGATTCCCGCGTACAACTTGCTTTCGATAGCTCAGTGTTATTAAGTTCACGTCTACCTAGGCCAGCTGCCTACGCAATTTCAAAATGTATTGTTGAAGCCAAATTACTTCCCATAAAAACACCTGCGCTAAGCCCTAAAACTTCGGAGAAAAATGACGCCTTTCGGAGTTTGTACGCTAACACCAAAAACCTCGATCCTAACAATCAGGAATCCGCTGGAAATTGAGCCCCCTCAAAAGCCAGGTGAAGCCTGCTTCCGCCCACTAACAAGAACGGTATTTTCCCGGAAAAATGCTAAATTTCAGCTGCCAAAAAATGAAGTGAAATCTATGAATTCAGAAAATTCCAGCTGTGTCGCTGAACTGTCGGAAAAAGGTGTCTGGAAGAGTTGAAAGTACGAATTAATTATGAAAGGGCGAAATGTGAGGTTTGGGGTGATTTCCGAAGGAACCTTTGCTAGCCTGCCTTTAAAGTTCTCAACTTATTATGAGAAAAACTTGAGTAATACTTTATGTTGGAGGAACCGCCAGAAACAAGTGAACCTATTACGCCACCCTTTTTCCGCGACACTCCTCTGCCCCCTGTTCCTGTGCGCCCCCTACCCCTTTGCCGGCTTGCCCTCTTTGATTTCTTTTTCAGTCTTCTTCCTGTCCCCGCAACTCCGTGTTGTCGATAACTCTTTTGAGTTACATATTTTTATCCTGCAATAAACTCTCTTGTTCTCCCAACGTTGTTCAGGCACTCAAGGTATCGAACGGTCCGATCGCAAAGCATCCCTTTGGATCGCGACCAGCACTTTGACAAGAACTCACGCACCAACAAGCTCCACAACAACTGGCGATCAAGGATTCGACTTTGTGCTGCTGAACAATGACGATGATGGACGACCCCGACTTCAAGGCGATGCTGAAGGAGATGACCGCCATGATGAAAGCCGGTCAGGAGCGCGAAGCCAAGATGATGGCCGAGCTCGAGAAGATCCGCGCGGAGGCCCCAACGCACATGGGCTCCGTTAGCGAAGATTCAAGCCAAGCACCCAGGCCTCTGAATGCTGTCGAGATCGGCGCCCTAGCCACTCGCATCAGCCGGGTCGAGTATGACCCGTCCCAGGGGATTACTTTCGACAAGTGGCACGAGCGATTCAATAATCTCGTGGCCACCGAACCGCGCATTTCCGAAGCGAACAAAAAGCACCTTGTTCTCGGAATGCTGGACGCTAAGGCATACGGATTGCTGGCGGATCACGCTCGTCCCAAGGAGCTATCCGAGGTCGACTACAAGGACATTGTCAAGTTTTTGACAGAAATATTCGGTGAAAGCTGTCGCTTTCAGCCGCCGATACCAAGCCTTTCGCGTTGCGAAAGAGGCCGACGAGGATATGCGCTCATACGCAGCTCGCGTGAACAAGCTCTATGAACAGGGCCGCGTCAGAGAGATGAAAGAGGATGAAGAAAAGTGCTTACTTTTCGTCGCTGGATTATCCGATCAATCGCATCGCGACATACGCAAAAAGCTTATCCGTATCCTGGAGTCAAAGGATGACGTGAAGCTGGACGATTTGCTACGCGAGTGTGACTTGCAAACCACTCTGAACATGGATGTTGTTGTCGAGCAACATGCCAATATCAATCGGATCCAAGCATCGGGATCGCGAAAGACGTGGAAAGAACAGCGAGGCCCTACCTCTAGCAATGGTCGGCCCCAGCCTACCTCCAATGATCGCCCCCGAGTTGACAAGCGGAATGACATCTGTCATAATTGTGGGAGGCGCGGACACTGGCGTACCGAGTGTCGCGCTGGAAGTTCTGAAAAGAACCAAGGAAATAATTTCTCGAGGCCGAGAGATTCAAAAGCAAATAAACAGTGGAAGCCGAAGGTGAACGCGATAATTCACATCAATGCTGTCGATTCAACGCGCAAAGACGTTGAACTTTCGATCGATGGCATCGCTTTTACTTTGCAGTTGGACACGGGCGCTGCCGTAACGCTGATTGATGAAGTTTTGTGGACTAAATTGCATTGTCCGCCACTTCAGCCTTCTGATATACAACTACGTGCCGCCAATGGTGGGCCAATTGAAGTGAAAGGTTGCTTCGATACCACTTTCAAAGTGAAAGGCATTGAAGGTCAAGGCAAATGCTGTTACCAAGAACATTCGCTTGATGGGGCCTGATTCGATTGATCAGCTGCCACAATTCGCTTCTTGTTTTGATGAGTTGTGTGTTAACAAGGTCACACTCAAGCAATCTGCACTCGAAGAAGAGTTGCTCAAGAAGTTTCCGAACGTATTTAAGGACGGCTTAGGCTTGTGCACAAAGGCCAAAGCTGAGCTTCAGTAAAGCCTGACGCCCAGCCGATATTTTTGCCATTTCGACGTGTTGCATTCTCAATGGAAGCTGCCATTGAACAAGAGATCCAGCGACTTGTTGATTTGACGGTTCTGAAGCCGGTCACATACAGTCAATGGGCTGCACCCGTCGTACCTGTCAAAAAGAAGGACGGTTCTATGAGACTTTGTGGAGATTTTTCTACCGGCTTGAACGCAGCTTTGGAGGATTATCACCATCCACTCCCCACTGCTGAAGATATTTTCACCAAGCTGAACGGTGGAAAATTTTTCTCACAGATTGACTTGAAGGATGCATATTTGCAGATAGAGGTTGAGGCTGAAAGCCAAGAATACCTAACTATCCACACTCATAAAGGCTTGTACCAATATCAACGTTTGATATTCGGTGTGAAGACTGCTCCTGGTATCTTTCAGAAGATAGTGGACAATTTGATCGCAGGCCTGGACGGGACCGCTGCCTACCTGGATGATATTCTCATCACCGGCCGTACCCAGGGAGGAGCATGACGACAGGGTCCGTCGTTTATTTGAGCGAATCCACGAGTTTGGATTGCGCGTCAAAATGGAGAAGTGCGCTTTTGGCAAGGCTTCGGTGAAGTATCTTGGTTTCCATATTGGATTCACAAGGCCGAAGACCGGATGCCCAGCGTACGGCTGCGATAGCAAACATGCCACAACTGACGTGCCTCGGAAGTTGAAAGCTTCTTGGGCATGGTCTCGTTCTATCAGTCGTTCATTCCTCGTATGCGGCAAATGCGCGCCTGCTTGACGAGTTGAAAAGGAAAGACACAAAGTTTGTCTGGCATGAGGCTGCGAAAAGCTTCCAGTCGCTCAAGGATATTGTAATATCTGATCTCTTGCTTTGCCACTATGACGCCAAGTTGCCAATCGTCGTCGCCGCTGATGCAAGCGAGCAGGGACTTGGGGCGGTCATTACGCACAAGTTTGCGGATGGTTCGGAGAAGGCCATTTCACATGCCAGCAGAGCATTGACCGTGGCAGAGAAGAATTACAGCCAGATCGAAAAAGAAGGTTTAGCCCTCATTTTCGCGATTCGGCGCTTCCACCGCTACATCTATGGAAGGCGTTTCGTGCTATTGACGGATCACAAACCTCTTTTACCCATCTACGGGTCGAAAAAAGGCATTCCGCAGCACACCGCAAATCGACTGCAACGGTGGTGCTTGTTTTTGAACAACTACGACTTTACGATTGAATATCGTAATACAACCAAGTTCGGTCAAGCGGATGCACTTTCCCGTCTGATTCCGCCGAGAACTGAGCCCGATGAAGACATCGTTATTTCGCAGATAGAAATCGATGTTGCGGCGGTTTTCGAGGAAAAATTGAGCCAAGTCCCAATTTCGCAAAAAGAAATAGCAATTCAAACGGAGCAGGACCACACACTTGGTGCTGTGATTGAATATATCAAAGTTGGAACTTTTCCAGACTGTTTGCCGGGCTCAGCCCTGTACGCCTTCAAAAGTCTAGTTCCCAACCTGTCGATACATCAAGGTTGTCTATTCTTGAAAGAACGAATTGTTGTCCCGAAAAGACTCCAATTGCGTGTCCTGAAAATGCTCCATGAAGGACATCCTGGTCAGACTCGAATGAAATTGCTCGCGAAACAGTATGTTTACTGGATTGGCATGGACAGAGACATCGACCGCATTGTGAAAGAATGCGATGGCTGCCAAAAAGCGCAAAAGATGCCTGTGAAAAGTGAATTGACCCCGTGGCCTATACCCAATCGTCCCATGGAGCGCGTGCACATTGACTACGCCGGCCCCATTGATGGTCGAATGTACCTGGTATTTGTTGATGCCTACTCTCGTTGGCCAGAGATCCACGATTGTAAGGTCGCAACCAGTCGTACGACGATTGCCCAGTTGAGAGATATTTTCTCTAGGTTTGGAGATCCGGAAACCCTTGTTTCGGATAACGGTACTCAATTTACTTCAAAGGAGTTTGAAGAATTTTGCACTGAGCGTGGAATCAAACATCTACGTACGCCCCCATTTCACCCTCAATCGAATGGTTTGGCTGAACGTTTCGTTGACACATTCAAGCGGGCTTTGAGCAAAGCTCCCGGATCGCTCAACGCTGAAACACTGCAAATATTTTTGCGCAGTTACAGGTCCACACCGTGCCCTTCTTCGCCGAAACAGCTATCTCCGGCTGAAATGTTTATCGGGAGAAAGCTTGTTACTCCTCTTGTTCGGTTGGCTCTATCCAAGAGCAACGACAAGACCTGTCTGAAAGTCGCTCTTCAAAAAGAGGGGAAGACGACGATGGTTGAGCAATTTAACCGGAGACATGGTGCCCGAAAACGATCATTTGAAATCGATGCCAATGTCTGGGTGCGCGATTATCGCAAGCCAAACAAACCAGCTTGGATCGAAGGTCGTATTTCGAAAGTACTTGGTCGTTCCATGTATGAGGTTTCTAACACCTCTGGAGACATTTGGCGAAGGCATGCCAATCAACTGAGAAATCGCTATGTTCGCGATTTGCTCGAGGATATTCTAGATGAGTTCGATCTGCCTAGAATCCCGGAAGTCAATGTGCAGGGTCCCAACCCACCTCTTGACCAAGCGTTTGTGCCACCCGGAGACGACAAGAATGCCGCCAATAATGCCACTCCCAATTCCGTACCCAAGTCGCCCATTCCCAATGTTCACCATCATCCCGCTCAATCGCGTAACACGACTCCCGCGAAGTCGTCGCCAAGGCCAACAAGATCGGCAACCCCTCGAAACGGACCACCGCGTGACCAAGGCCGTGAGCAAGCAGAGGCGTCGCCTGAACGACCCGCTCCACGACCAGATGGAGATATGCCCGCTGATGAACAGCAAGCGGCTCAAGCTCGTCCCATCAAGCAGAAGAAGCTCGACGAGCTCGGCCCCATCATCCAAGGAAAACGTCACCGCCGTCCGCCCACTCGTTACGAAGACTGATGTGCCGTCAAGTTGAAGTGCCCCGTTCCGCGTCTACACGACCACCACCGTCAAGCACTTCATCAGAAGGGAGATGTTGGAGGAACCGCCAGAAACAAGTGAACCTATTACGCCACCCTTTTTCCGCGACACTCCTCTGCCCCCTGTTCCTGTGTGCGCCCCCTACCCCTTTGCCGGCTTGCCCTCTTTGATTTCTTTTTCAGTCTTCTTCCTGTCCCCGCAACTCCGTGTTGTCGATAACTCTTTTGAGTTACATATTTTTATCCTGCAATAAACTCTCTTGTTCTCCCAACGTTGTTCAGGCACTCAAGGTATCGAACGGTCCGATCGCAAAGCATCCCTTTGGATCGCGACCAGCACTTTGACAAGAACTCACGCACCAACAAGCTCCACAACACTTTAAATCAATTTTTTATGCGAATTTTCGAAATTCCAATCAACAGCTCCTTACGGTTACTGTAGCCACTCAGCCGAGCTCGTATTTAGTTTGTATTTTCCAAGTATGAAACCCGCAAAATGCATACCTTGAAGAAGCGGATGCTCGGCTCGAGTCGGCTCCACTTCTTCCTCAGCTGGAAGGGCTCGGGCGCGTAGTCGGCCCACGATCGCACGTACGCGTCGACATTCTCGGCTGGGGCCGCCGAGGAGACGCTCAAGTCTGAAAAGCCATACTCATTAATTTCTATTCTACCTCGCTGACCTGACGGACCTGATGGCCGCCGGGCCAGGTCAGCCCGCGTTTTCGACCCCAAACCCGGATAACCCCACCACACGTCGCCCCGATCGGGTGTGACCGCTAAAATCCGGAGCGTCGGATTTTGGATTAACACCATAAACTATGCTAAGAATATAATTTATAAATTGAAACGACTGGGAAGTGGAACTGTCAGAGTTAGGCAAAACCTTGATCCCAAAACTACAAAATTTCTTTCCACGCTCTCGCTCACTCTCGCGTTTCTCTCACTCTCTCATGCTCTCTTTCTCGCTCTCTCTCCCTCGCTCTGTCTCATAGGAATTTTCGGAATACTGAAACTGTATCCTCGCTGCTTTCACAGTTCCTTTTGAGTGCTCTGAAGACATGAAAGCGTGTCCAGAGCAACGTCGCGTTGTCCGAAGTTGGACTACGCGTCGCTCCCCTGAACACAGTTATCCTGTACGCGCCTCTTTCATCTCTTTCGGATTCACCAGAGACCTTTAAAAAGATTTCTTGTTATTTTACAAGCTATTATTTCGATTTTTTTTTTGTTTGATGCTTAAAAACGCCGCGAAGTGGTTTTCGGCACTGGCGTAGGTAATCGCTATTTTTCCGCTGATGGACATTAGTTTCGCTAGCTGGCAATGAGGAATCAGAAACGACAGCATTTCACGTTTTCTTGCAAAAAGCCGACAAATTTCCCGGGACACTCCTAGTAACCAGCAAGCTCTGCTGCTACACACAGAAACAAAAAACGTGAAAGGTCCGCTAAAAGCTTCTCCCTCTTTGTATTTTTTTGGCTTTTTGTAACTCCTTTTGAAATTTTCGTTTTGATGCGCTAAGCCAACTTATATTAATTTTTGTGTTTTTCGGCCATATCGTAGCCTTTTCTAAATTTCTGTCATTTTTTAATACCGAATACTTTAATGAGCACCACCTTCTGCCAAAAATCCCCAAAAAACGTGGACGACGTTCGGGCAGGAATTTCTTAATCCGCCCCGGGCCTCCAGGGGCTTAAGGACACATACCTCATCCCAAAAAAGAGGGGTAATTCCCTTAATATTGTCTGTTTGGGTTGGTGGCGTGGGTGGCCATTGAAAAGCGCCCGGGGAATACAAGGGCAATGTCCTTATCGAAATCTCCTTCGATCGTGGTTTTTGTAATTTGTGGTGTACCGTAATCCCGAAATTTTTGAAAAGTTGAAGCCATGAGCCTCAGCCTCGAATTTTTATGAGTATATAAATAATATTAAACTCACATGAAATAAGAGCCACGAGGAATGTGACGAGGAGCAGTGACCGCATCTGTATTTCGAGAGAGGGGCTCTGTTTTTACCTGAAAAATGGGGAATTGGTACCGTAATTTGGTTGTTAGCGGAACAAAGCGTAAATATCGGAATTATCGCGCAACAACTCAATTTACTGCAAAGAAATGAATTGGATTCAAGATACGCATAAGCTTCTATGGATTTTTACAGGTCCCGCCACGTAGTCTTTCCTCTGTGAAAAATGCTATTAGGCGTCTAGACGATTTTGGATACTTAAAATCCTGTTATTTGCAGCAAAAATTGGAAACTTTTAATCTTTAATATAAGAAGAACAAAAACCGTTAACATTAACGTCAAATATACACAAAAAAAATGCCTGAATAGCCAAAGCAAACCCAGAAAAACTGGTTTTTCTAAATTTCAATTGTGTTACAGTATTACGGTAGCTCGAAAATCGCTAAATTTCTCAAAAAAGGCACAAAACAAAACCCTAGTCCAGACAAGAGTCCACAAATTCACAATAATTCAGCAACATCGCGCCTTTTGAATAAATCCCAACCCGCCGGGGGTGGGCGGTGGCCACGCCCACCCAAATGTGGGCGTGGCTTTGGTTGGGCCCTGGGCCCTACCCAAAGCCCAAGAGGGCCTGAATTCGGGATTCCTAGGCAGAATACGCACCCCTGTACTTTTGGGCCTTGGTAATTAAGAGATGAAAAATTCTAGTATTTGGGAAAAATCGGCCTCTAAACAAGGAGAAGACCTCTGGATTAAGGGTGCAACGGGTCTTCATGATTTAATTTAAATTAAGTGCGTTTTAAATAGCTGAAAAACACAAAAAAATTAAAATAGCGACCGTATCTATCGTAGTTTGGATCAAGAGCAGCGAAAAATTTTTAATGGAATTTCACGAATTTTCGCAGGTTTCCAATTTCCAAATTTTAATATGTTAAAAATTAGGGGAATTACCGTAACCTACTGTAATGAGGATTAAACCCTGGTCAAACCTCTAAAAAAATCAGCAAATTAAGATAACTTCGGAGAACAAAAAGTGACGCTAGCAAAAACACCCTCTTTGCGCAAGAGTGGGCACCACTAATCTCAATTAGATCTGCGGGTGTGACGCCTATAGCGTTCTGCGGCAAGGGTCAGAAAAAGGTGGCAAAATGGACAAATATTTGCTTTGTTCGGATTAGGTCAAAAACGGAAATTAATGCTATCTAACATATTATAATTCGCGTTCAAAGACGTACAAGATTCTGAATTTTTTGATTTGATATTGTGAATTTTGAATCGAACTAGTAGTGTTTCTTAGGGAATTTTGGTTCGCAAATCCCATTTTTTTGCATGATAGAGTCGGTTTATATCCAGCAAAGGACTTTATGGAATTTTCAAAGGATCCGCTTCATAGATTTGCTACGTCAAAGCCTAATGCTAAGCCCAAGCCCAAGCCTCTGTCCAAGCATGGGCCTAACAAGCCGAAAGCGAAACCTAGGCTTAAACCCAAGCCTAAGCCTCAGCCTAGGCCTAAGCCTAAAGGTAAGCCTAAGCCAAACCTAAGCATAAAACCTATCAAGCCAATCACTTTTTACTAGCAGTCTAGCAGAGTTGGATCTTTGGTCAAGGCCTGAAATTCATTGGCTTGAGGGTAAAGGTAACGCTAGAGGCACCACCTCCCCCCCCCCTTAATTCAATCCAATAAACCTAAAAACCTGAAACCAACCCCAAAATTGGCAATAACCCAGAGCACGGGTTGAAAAATGAGCGTCCGCAAATAAGCGGGGAGGTTGACGTCGAGTCGAAATGTGCACGTTTCCGGGCGGGCCGTCCCTTGTTCGACTCGGCCCAAATTTATGGGCCGAGGGGAGGCCGATGCGAGGCGGGTGGGGCGGGGTTACCACGTTTTTTGGGCGTTCGGCGTACTCGGTACGGATCGTCAGTACGTTGTGTACTGTAGTCGGACAAAAATAGGACAAGGCAGGTGTGAAGACGGTGTGTTTCATTACACAGTCAGTACCCGGAAATGTGCCGGAAAAAGGAGAGAGAGAGAGAGAGAGAGAGAGAGAGAGAGAAAGAGAGAGAGAGAGAGAGTGAAAGATATAGAAAGAGAGAGAGAACGACTGATAGACTGACAGAGCAAGATAGAAAGAGAGTGAGCGAGAGAGATAGTGAGAGACAGAGAGTTTGATACAGGCGCAAAGAGACACAGAAAGAGAGACAGAGACCCGCAGAGAGAGAGGGAGAGAGAGAGAGAGAGAGAGAGAGAGAGAGAGAGAGAGAGAGAGAGCGAGCGAGGGCGAGAAATACTCCGCGCACCATTGAACAAATCCAGTATCAAGTAATTTATTGGTCGAACACAAGTGCAAATGGTCAATGAAGTTCATGGCAACATTTAAGGGACAGTGAAATGGTAAATATTTCAAAGAACCTGGACTAAAGTACGAATTTTGGGGTGTTGAGAAATAAAACTATGACTTTTTGTAGTTTGGCCACGTGATTCACGAATTAATAGAATTAGCGGAGTGTTGAAATGGTGGCCAATCACCTGTTCAAAGATCATCTGTTCGAAAAACACCTGTTCGAAAAATCATCTGTTCGAAAAATTTGCATGTGGAATTGCCTAGAAATGGTACCAAAAATGACCATTTTTGAACACATGGTTTTCGAACAGGCGACTCTTTGAACAGGTGTCTTTTCGAACAGATGACTTTTCGAACAGACGTTTTTCGGATAGATGATTTTTCGAACAGACGATTTGCGAACAGATAATTTTCGAACAGTTGATAGGGAATCGTTGAAATTGGCTAGAAACGTTGCACTTTTTCGAAATTATGCAAAACAGATTATTGTAGGTTCTCGCATTAGTTATTATCCCCCTCTACAAAATTGGGTAAAAAAAAGCGTTTAACTCATCTAAAAATGAAAAATTCATTAGGAAATGAAATCTTTTTAATGTGTGGCGCCATGTGAAATGGAAAAAAGCATAATTTTAACCGTGTTTTGCAAAAAACGCCGAGTATAAAATTTCACAAATTCAACTTTAGCTACGCTTTTTTAGATAGTTTTCCGCTGTTTGAAAGTTCAAGACAGCGCCTCAAAAATTCTACTCGCCGCTGAAAATTTGGTTGCGTTGACCCCACAACACACAACCCACAAACATATGGTCAAAAATAGCC
>CATQJA010000304.1:0-48487 GCA_958295435.1 Mesorhabditis spiculigera
CAGTGTGCCAATTTCGGTGTTATTTAGCTTGTAAAACTCGAAAAATGGCACCCGAAATTTTATTATTCGTTTCTTTTGCTAAGCGACGGAGAGGGAGAGTGTGAGAGAGACAGCGACAGAGAGAGAGAGAAGCCAGTGTGCCAATTTCGATGTTATTTGCTTGTCTCTCGGGTGTCATTTTTCGAGTTTTACGAGCTAACCAACACCGAAATTGGCACACTGGCTTCTCTCTCTATCGCTGTCTCTCTCACACTGAATTTTAATGTCGAAAATAGCATAATTTGCAAAATCTGATATGCGCGCAGTCATCTCCAGACGATCACGCTCCTAATGACGTATCACACGCACTCACACACACGAATACAAACACTATTTTTTTATATATAGTAGGATAGTAGGATATTTTAGATTGTAAAACAATATTCAAAAATAAGGAACAATAAATACAATAAGGACTATTTTATAAAACAATATTTTTAGATGAACTTAAAACTCCTAGTATATTTTTTGATGCTCTATCGAATGACCGTTTCAAAATATCGAAAAACCGGCGAAAGTGCCGAAAAGTAACATTCCGGCACCAGTTTCAATCGTTTTGTTTTGTTTTTGCTATTACTTTTTTATCTTACAATATTTTCCAGCTAAAGCAAAAGCTTTTGTATATTTTTTGATGCATTGATTCCAACGCGTCTCCCCAGATAGCCATAAATGAAATTATCATCCATCAATTAGCTTTTTCCAGGCTGCACCGCGCGTCTCGATCAGGGGCATTCTGCGAAGCGGACAGGTCGAAGAAACGGTGAGGGCGGCTGGAGGCAAGAAGATTACGACGACCAAGCACAGCCAAGTTCTTCGTCGAGCGCGCGAAGCTGATCCGTACCATTACCCCTCAGGCCCGATGATCACCAACTTCCATCACCATTTTGTCATGGCCGGACCCTTTTGTCATGGCCGACACCGAGATGTCGGATTCCACCGCTGAAATTCGGGAACCGGTGGACCCCTAACTCTCCACCGCCTCAACTATCTCAAATCGTTCATCGATCACTCTTCCCCCAACCCCGAAACCAAGGCCGAAGCATTGTCGTTCGTTACGCGTTCTTACTCTCCCTTCTGTCGGATAATTTTGCTCTAGAGGCTAACAAAGTCGCTATCACCGTTATTGAGGCGAAAGAGGGCCCGGATTGCCGTTCTGGTTGGTGTTCCTGAACCGGCGTCGGCCACCCTTTCGGCTCGTAACTCAGACGACCTGAGCTATGTCCGAGATCTCTCAGATGCTATGGGCCTCACCGCCACAATCTACGCCAGTGAGCGTCTTCGGTAAACCGACCCGACTCCCCCGTCTCCTTCAAGCTTTTTTACTTCCTCCAGTGCAGCCACGAGTTTCGTTCTGTGTTTTTCTCCCTCTTTTGGCCGTCGAAGCGATCTTCACAGGAACTATCCGCGTTCGCCCGTCCATGACATTTGAGGAGTTATTTAAAAGACGTTGACATCTTTTAAATAAAACGCTACCCCATAAGCTTACCCTTTCTATATGCCCCCTAACTCTAAGAAAGCGCGCGACGACAAATTTTACAGCGATTTACTAGCCACTTCCGCTCATACTGGACCGTCCGTGTCGCTGTTGGAGATATTAATGTCGCTTTCTCGCTCAACTCCCATCCGCCCAATTGCCTAGAATTCCCTTCTCCCTGCCGCTTCCCTGAGGCAACTCGTCGACAAGCCCACCAATAGAAGTGGTACCCGCACTATCGATTGGCTTCTGGCACCAGATGGTCCCTTTTGCACCCTGGTTTTCGTTGTCCCCGCTTGCTCTTCCATCCGACCACGCCGCGCTTCATTTCTCTCCGTCCAGGCGTCGGCACTCCCAACCGCCCACAGCTAAACCTAGACTTGACTACGCTATAGGCCGACTAAGCACCGCTCAGTAATTTCTTTTGATACCTTCACTGGGATTCCCAAGGCTCCGACCATCCTTCCATTGACGCAATGTACTCTCATTTCCTTAGAATTTTACTGCAGCGGCATTGACGCTTTCACCCCTCCAGCTCATCCGCCTGGCCCAGTAGCGAAGTACCACCACCCGCGCACATTCGCAAGCTCCTGGACTTTAAGAACAAACTTTTTCCCCAGAATTGAGGCGTCACCCCGCCTTCGAAAATCATATCTTTCTCTCTGCGACCGGATCTCCCATAAGATCCTCCGTTGGGAAGAATATAGGCAACGTAAACTTTTCAACTCTAAAGTCGGTAAAAATCTCTTCTCCTTCTTAAAATTCCTTTCTGAAAGTTCCCCTCGTTCTCCCGCCTTTACGTACCCCGGGCTCTGTCCTTCCTCTACTTTTGACAAAGATATAAGTGAACTCCTAGCTAAAACATTCCTGGCAGCACACTGCTCTCACGATACCAATCTCAGGCCCACCCAGGGATTCCTCCTCCGCTAATCTCCCGCACCCATGTGCAGACTGGCAACTTTTCTCTTCCTCCCCGGTGAAATTATCCATGAGCTTAATAAGTCTAAAATTAGCTACTCCTTATGTCTGATGGGGTACCCCCTATCTTATACAAAAAATGTGCAGCGCGCCTTGCCACTTTCCCTTGCCACACATCTTTAACCTCTCTCTCCAGCTAGGACAGCTCCCACTTGCCTGGAAACAATCTTTGATCACGCCAATATTAAAACCGGCCAAGTGCCCCAGCGACCCAATCTTATCGCCCCATCGCTATACTCCCAACCCCCTCTAAAGTTAATGGAAGGCTCATCAAAAACCCGGCTCTCCTTTTTACCTCGAACGCTTTGGCACCTCTTGCCTGAGCAACAATTCGGATTTAGGAGCCGCGCCTCGGTCGTCGATCAGCTCTTAGTTAGTCACGAGGATTGGGGGGCTGCGCTCGAGGCCAAAACGCTGTAGATATTGCTTTCTTTGACTTTTCTCGCGCCTTCGATACAGTCGGCACTGTTTCCTCCTCCTCACGCGTTGCCTAGAATGCTGGTATTACTTCGGTCCACTTTTCGAATTGACTACGCGCTTATCTTTCACTCGCGCTCCTTCAAAGTTCGCGTTAATGACACCTTCAGCGAATCGTGCCCGGTCCATAGCGGAAGTTCCTCAAGGGTCGGTACTAGGCCCACTCCTCTTCTCCATTTTTACATTTCTTCTCTTCCCTCTGCCCTTGCTGACTTCCCCCGTGTCTCAATTAAAATGTTCGCAGATGACGTCAAGTTATACATCTGTTACACTCGGGGAGAAGAAGATTTCGCCCATACTATGCTACAGAAGTGCTATCTCTAGGTTTCACACTTGGGCTTCCACGAGCGGTTTATCCCTTTTCCTTGGCGAGAAATCGCAAATACTCCACTTAGGTGTATGGAATCCTAAATTTACCACTTCCTGGGCCCTTATCAGCTCTTCCGCGTCGCACACCCAGTCGAGGCTCGCAATTATCGTGACCAATCGTCCACCAACGATCATACCCTCGAGCAACGTTATCTGAAAGCTTCACGCGCCATGTATGCTCTACTCAGAAACCTCAAGAATTCGCAACCCGGCGCTTTTGGTTAAATCCTTCAAAGCTTGCATAACCTCCCAATAGCCGAATTCGCCTCCCGATCTGGTCGCCTCGAACCACTTTCTGGCGCGATAAGTTTGAAAGCATACAAAAAATTTTCACTCAGCCTGTGTTCCAACTTTGCCACCTCCCACCCCAGCCCTATCCCGTAAGATGTACTTTCCTAAAGCTAAAGTCTATGCATCATAGACGCGTAATTTACGACCTTTATGTACGGCTTTAAGATCCTACACGGACTGTGTCACTTCCTCAGGCCGCCATCTTCACTTTCAAACTAGGCTTTGGTCGAAATAAGAGACTTTTATTCCACGTTCCTAAGGCCCGGACAGAATCGCGAAAAACTGCCTTCTCCTCCCGAATTACACGCTTTCGGTTCAACCTACTTCCACTCGGCATAATAGCTAAGTGTAATCCGAAGTCTTTCCTCAAGCGCATCTCTAAGCTCGACCTCTTTACTATGCTAAAACTTAATGCCTAAATTCAAGCCAACCTCTAGCCCGCGCCCTTTCCCCCTCCCCGCCCCACTCCTATAATCTACAGCCGCTTCGCCGGCTTTCATTCTAGATCTTCTACCCCGCCCCAAGTTTTCGACCACGAAATCCTTCCGCCACGAACCGCCAACATAGGAAGCTCCTACCGGCACCCCGAAGACTTTCCCAATCATCCACCCATTGTTTCACCCTTCCACCACCTTCTCCCTCCACCACTCCCCACCTACATAGTTTGTTCGTCCGGTTGGGGTCCCTTTTATCCCAACAGTTCCTTATCACACGCAGACGTTGGAGGCCTCACCGGGGTAGTACAACTCAGCTGTTGGGATCCACCTCTGAGGGTTCACTTTTTCCGGTCTCCCATCTTATCTACCCACGCTCTCCTCCCCTTCATCCAGCCCCATGTCAACTTTGTCTTTTTATCTCCTCCTCTACGCCCCTTCCCCATACCCACCCACCACTCCTGTTTTCATTTTAAAATTTCTACAATAATATGCACCGTCTCCATTCTGTGATTCTTATACTGTTTCTTTTACGTTGCTTGCCAGCGGCAAAACTCCACGCGCATGATAAAGCCATCCGCTTTCCCCGGAAGACCTGATCGTCGCCAAGGTCTGGGACGTAAACACCCTTTTTGGTTGGATTGTCCCCATTCTCCACTTCATCATCCATGTATTCGCGCGAGGAGACGTTGCCCTAGACTGTTGAAACTGATCAGAATCCACAGCACGTGCAGCAGTTGATCGTCGACCGTTCAGAAGGAGGCGTGGAAAACCCAGCGCGTCCAACCGACATCTCTACAACAGAAGGGCCGCCCATGCCGAATCGAGCCAGCTGCTACGAGTTCATCATCAACCATGCCAGGCCCCACCACTTCTTACGCATCGCTACACCGCAATGGGCCCCATTGGCTTCGTCTTGGTTTTGGTCGCCGGACAACAGCAGGCGCGACCTAGTCAAGCTGTGGAACTGGGCCGGAGCGGTGGTCAGCTAATCCACTCGATGTTGGCGCACGGTGAAGTGAACACCAGCGAATTCGAGCTCGGAGGCCGGGTCGAGGAAGGCGGCGATGGTGCCAGAGAGATGTTCGTGTGCAGAGAGAGGGAAACAGACCTGAAGAAGGTTCCGGGCGGATTACCGAATTATATGAACTTTTGGGTAGTTTACTAGTTGAAATATACACTGCCGGACATAATTTTGGCTCCCCGCAAATTTTTGCGATTTTCTCACCGTGGTAGCGGAGCATTCGTCGGCTTGGGCGGGCTCAGGAATTGCTACTCCCCAGTTGAACAGGCCGAGAAGCTGAGTCCGTCACAAATCGCCTGCTAAGGATTTGGTCGTAAGAGAAGAGCCACTTTCCACCCCAAGGTGGTTACGAATTCAACCACCGGTAACGGCTTCATCCCGATGAACTTCACAGCCACAAAGCTTCAACGGGTAAGGCGTGTCGGGTGAAACCTTCCTCCGTTCTGAATGAAATCACGCTTTACGGCGAATGCCCTGAGCTGAGCAAATCGACATTTCGATGTCACAAAATTCGATTTAGCTTGACCCCCAGCTCGAATCCGCGACCTCTAATTCACCAAAATGCAGTTAGGGCTACCGTTGGCAACGCGTGCTAAAAATTACCGCTATCCCGGGGGAAAATGCTTCAAGAAGGCTCACTTCGAGATATGGGAGAGTTTCGGCCAGATGCTCATCACTAACCGGATTTGGGGCATTGGGAATCCGGTGTTCGCGATTACCTTGACAATCAGATTTGCCTTTCGCTGGCCTTTATACCCTCCGAATCATTTGAATTTTTTTATTTTTTGGTTTCCCGAGGTGAATAAAAATTATGACCACTTGCCAGAAGCGAAAGTACACAAAAATTCCGTTTTTTAAAATTAAATTGTTTTCAAGAGATTTCCTTCTAACCCCAGTTTACATTCTCTTTGACAAACCCTATCCTTGAAGGGCGCCCAGGTATGCTCCGCTACCATGCGAGAAAATCATAAAAATTTGGGTGGAGCAAAGGTATATCGCAACGGGTAGTTATATATTCGAAAGGTACTGGCTAAAGACCCAAGTTTTTTGATTTTTCTAGATTTATACAAAAAAGTTTGTCTACAACCCGGACCCACAGTAAATGCGAAAGAGAACTAGTTTAGTTAAAGAGGCTCTCTAAATCCGCCATTTTCAGGTGGATTCTGCCTTGAACTCACCCGCCACAAACTGCCAAAACAGCACTTTCCTTAAAGGGATGCACCTGAAACTAGTCCTAGGGTTTCACCCAGATGATGGTCGCTACACGGAGGTCCTTTACGCACAAAGCCAGCCGCCCGGCCGTGGTGGTATGCCCCCCTCGTTCCTACTGCTGAAGGCGCAGGGCCCGACACCGCCCCAGCAGCACCACTTCTACCGCGCTGGGATGCCGGTTTGCGGTTGCTTGTTCGCCTTAACTCTGGCTTACTGTAAGTGTTTTTTACTCAAGTTGGGTTTCGATTTGAGACCAAGTGCATCATGCGCAGGATTTTACCACCCGAATTCGCCTTCAAATTTCTGGCGGGCTTTGGTGCTTTTCAAATAGGCGGGGGGCTCACTGCGTCTCTGCGCCCGCCCTGTTCTCTAGGCACCCCCTCTGCCTATAGGTCCACTTCCCCCCCCCCCCCCTCCCGTCTAAATCTCCCCCGCCTATTTGAATTGTACCCGGGCTTTTATTTTAAAAGTTGTTTTTGGTGAAAATTAGGCTTAAAAAAGGCCAAAAAGTCGGATTCTGGGTCACGATTCCCTGCTTGGCTCCGCGGCCCCAGGGCCATGAAGTACGTTCTCCCGGCCCCTTTCCTAGTTAGCACCATGGTGCATTGGCAAAGTACTCGCTTGCCAAGCGCAGGGCGGCGGTTCAACACCCCGCCTGCATTATTTAGCTTAGGCTTAGCTTAGGATTAGCTTTGGCTTAGCTTTGGCTTAGCTTTGGCTTAGCTTACGTTTAGCCCTATTTGTGAACTTCCACACTTTTTTGGATGAGAAATTTTTACAGGACTTCCGCATCGGCATGCCCTACACCTTCATCAAGCCGCATCCGAATCCGCCTGGAAAAATATTAACTAATACGTGAATTTTCTTTCATGCACCTTCGATTTGTAATGTGATTTAACTAATTTCGTGCTGCCTCATTCATTTTAAGGTCTTTGTTGTTGATATGGGGTTATTGTTCTCGTTAAAAATGGATTTTATCTGGTCGAATCACGGGCTCGAAAAATTCGAAATGCGCAAATTTGGAAAAAATTTCTTTGCCTCTCCCTCTCTCTCTCTCCCTCTCTCTCTCACTCTCCCACACCTTCCAATCCGGATAGGTTTATTTTGGGCCGCGTCTCATTCTCCCAAATTTGCATCCCAGTTTGCATGCCATGATTTACATCTGGGCTTTTCTGTGCTAGTTTTGGGAGAAATTTTTTTCACTACCGTTTCGTCTGCTACATCAGTGGTAGGTTTTTGGGTATCATTGTGATCTTCGCCAGTCTGTCTGGGTATGCTAATTCGATATGCAGATCGATAGGTCAAGTTTCATGCTGTTTTGCATTATGGTATAGGTATACCGAAGCGTTTGCCTTCCGCTGAACTTTAGCGTTATCTAGCCGGTTTAGCTGCAGACCCCCCTCCCCAGCCGTGCCCACCTACCGTACCCTAGCCTGTATTTTATGAAGCTATCAAAATATCCTACTATATATAAAAAAATAGTTTCTGTGTGTGTGTGTGTGTGGACACTTTGCATAAAAACCCGGGTTCCAGTCATAACTCGAAGGGCAGAGGAATGGTTCAGAAATAAAGTGGTTAGGGGTAATGGAGGGCGTAGATTACTGCGCGCTTATCAGATTTTTACTAAAATGACGTTTCATACCTTATTTTAACGATTTAAAAACATATGGAAATAGACTAATTTGCATACGGCTATCAATTCGACTCATTCTACGGGCTTTCCGAAGGGTTCAGAGTCGGTTGCTCGATAAATCCTGGTCCTTCCCTACGTATTCAGTATATGTACCCCAAAGTACCATCGCCTGTCCCAAATGTATTTTTGTAGCGATGAATTGTGGTATCGCTACTGGCGTGATCGTGATCGTGACGGGTACGATCGGATGCACGACATCACCTACGAGAAGTTCGACCAGCGCCCATACTACAGTTCGGATTCTGACTCGGACGACGATGGAGGATGGGAGCGCGACCGTCCCTTGAGCCGCACCTCGTGCTCGCCCGATACGGGATGAGAGAGAAGGAGGCCTCCGTCACCTCTACATCCCCTCGAATGTGTGTTTCTTGGGTCTGGTTCCTTATGGGGAGCCGTCTGTTTTTGCGGACTGCTCGATATTTTTGCTGTATTATTTATACATTATTTTTCTCGTGATGGACACGCACACGCCAAAATTAAATATGGTAGGACCAGGGTTGAAACGCCGCTTCTAAAAACCGTATGAACTGTGATAAAAATGACCTACCCTTCTTAATCAAAAGCCCTACGGAATTACGAGGGGAATAATTGGGTCCCCGGGTGGTATTAGCTATTAACCCCTAGTTTAAAAAGTCCTCCCCCGCTAACAGTCCAGCACCCCCATGCACTTTATGTTTTCCACCCTGTCGTGCAGCACCACAAATATTTTTCAGTGTTTCTGCAGCTCCCCGCCAACATCTTCAACAACATCATCAAGACGCTCGACCCCGCCTCGCTGCTCGGCCTCGTCGGCGCCCATGAGAAGCTGCGCGAGAGGGTGGCATCAGCCCCGAAAACCTGGGGATTCGTCGAGCGGATACCACCAACACGCCGGCCACCGGGACATCATCGCCCGGACGCCACACAGCCGGTGACTCTGTCATACTCGGTAAGCCAGTTCTCGAATTAGGCCTATGCCTAGGCTTGGGATTGGCCTCGGCTTAGCTTAGGCCCCAGCTGACGTCCGCCTAGCGTATCTCGGTTCCCTGTGATCTGCAGGTGTGTCAAGTATACCAAAATACTCGCGAGAGTAAAACGAACATTTTGGTATATTTTGCACACCTGTGGATGAACAGGGAGCCGAGATACAAAGTTGGGTGCCGGCTGGGGGGTTGGGTCAACTGCACTAACTAGGGAAGTGCAAATAAAAAACCCAGCAAACCGCTTAGCAAAAATATGGGTCTGATAGAGTCGGCGACGGGGATTCCAAACTGCAATCAGAATTTGCTAAACGCTTAATACAAAAAAGTTATGAGCATTTTAAGTTTTGCATCACTAATTCAGCCCTCCTTTATGAGCCCCTCCCAAAGAGCGGTGTCCACCTGTCGAGTGGTGTAGTGGCTAACTAGCCTGTCTCTGGGGCGGAGGGGGCTCTGGTTTGACTCCCCGCTCATGCAAAACTTTTTGCCTTTTCGAAAAGATGGTTCTCTTAATTTTTAAATTCATGAAACCGATTACAAAGTGGTGGCGGGAGTGCAAGTACTCTTCCGGGTACGGCACTAAAAAAATTCACCTCTGTTTGTTCGTAAGGTAAGCCTACACGCAGTCAATAATAAAGAAAATGGGTGCTTCCAGGTTATCGGGGGGTGGTTATTATAATATAATTATATAGAATTTGAACTTTGAACTTGAAGGTCTTTTCGACTTTGAAACTTTGAAAAAGTCGAAAGTTGTTGACTTTGACCAAAAAGCAAAAAGTTTTGCATGACCGGGAAGTCAAACCAGAGACCCTCCGCCCCAGAGACAGGCTAGTTAGCCACTACACGACCCGACAGGTGAACACCGCTCTTTGGGAGGGGCTCATAAAGGAGGGCTGAAATCGTGATGCTAAACTTAAAATGCTCATAACTTTTTTGTATTAAGCGTTTAGCAAATTCTGATTGCAGTTTCGGAATCCCAGTCGCCGACTTTATCAGACCATATTTTTGCTAAGCGGGTTGCAGGGTTTTTTATTTGCACTTCCCTAGTAAGTACTGTAACCAAAAATATTTACCTGTCTTCGCTAACGAACCAGTGAGCATATTTTTAATGGTCTTTAATTGCCAGAAAGTCACAAAAAATGCTTACAAAATTCTAAAATGCGATAATTTGACGTTTTCGGACCATTTTTGACTAAAAAGTAAAAAATTTTCGAAATTTTTATAGTTTAGAGATTTAGATATTGGCTTTATATCTAAAAACCGTATAAGCTGTGATAAAATAACCTACGCCATTTTATATAAAGCCCTACAAAAATACTAGGGGAATAATTGGATCTCCCGGGTGGTATTAGCGATTAACCCTAATTTAAAAGTCCTCCCCCCGCTAACAGTCCAGCACCCCATGCACCTCATGTTCTCCATCGTGTCGCGCAGCACCATAGATCTTTTCCAGTGTTTCTGCAGCTCCCCGCCAACATCTTCAACAACATCATCAAGACGCTCGACCCCGCCTCGCTGCTCGGCCTCGTCGGCGCCCATGAGAAGCTGCGCGAGAGGGTGGCATCAGCCCCGAAAACCCTGGGCATTCGTCGAGCGGCTGCGAGACGGCTACCTGGTCGATTGGCACTTCTGCAGCTTCAGTGACACCATCATCCTGCCCGGGAATTCTCCCTCGGTAATTTTTTTATCGATAGTTGTAAAATTATGTTCATTATAATATAAATAATATTTATAATTGTTAGGATTTTGACTAGCAAAAACATGTCTTTTCCGATATTTCCGTTGTTTTCTCGGGATTTTTGCACCGCCATTCGACGGAGCATCGAAAAATATACCAAGAATTTTTTTGTTTGAGCTGAAATTATGATAATCTAAAAAGTTATGGCACAAACAAATTTAACTTTGAAAACGGGCTTGAGAGGCTGTTTTTCGACACCACGATATTTTTCGACATTTGTCGGTAGAGGATATAAAAAACATACTACAGAGTCGTAATTTTCGCCCGAAATCATCCTACCCTATCCAATTTTGGCGTGTATCTCTGTGTGTGGGTGTGTCCGGCTGGCACTTTCACGCCCGATTTTAGGCCCTTCCCGTGTATCAAATGCCGTGATTCCGCGTTACCTGGGGGAATCGGCCTTTCTTTTTCTTCTCATTTCTTCTTTCTTCTTCTTTCCTCTCGTTTGAAGAATTTCGCTAAAATACAAGGTCACAAAGTTAAAGCGGGTTTTATTCATTTTTGGGTTTCGGGGGTCCGCAGGATCCTTCGGATGGCTCCGGTCGTTCGGACTCCCTCCCGTGTCCCGAGCACCCGCGCGGGTGCAACGCGCAAGAATGAGCAATTTTCGATTTTTTTTTTTCAGATTATGCAAAAACGCCATCGTAAAGAGAGGGGTCGATTACCTCTGGTGACGGAGAATTAGGGCATTTTATGCACGGAAAGGGCCTCCAATCCGTCCTCGAAAGTGACAGCTGCACACACAAACACACACAACTACAGACACGCCAAAATTATATAAGTAGGACCAGGGTTGAAACGCCGCTTCGCGCCTTTTCAACCCTAGCCCCCTCTGACCCATTTTATCATGCGCTTTGCATCATTTCCTAAATTCGGATGCCAAAAAAAGAACAGCTAAAAATTAAGCTGAAAACTTGGTTACTGTTTGGATAACGCGTAAAGTCCTGATTTTCACCATTTCCGAAATTTGCAGAAAGCCGTCCTCCGAAGCACCACCAACACACCGGCCACGGGGGCAGCATCGCCCGAAAGCCACACCCCCGGTGACTCTGTCATACTCGGTAAGCCAGGTCTCGAATTAGGCCTATGCTTAGGCTTGGGATTGGCTTCGCCTTAGCCTAGCCTTAGACATTAGGCTTCAATTAGCTTAGCCGGATTAGGTTTATGTATAGCTTGGCCTCCCTAGGCTGATAATTGCACCTAGGCATAGGTATGAAATTGGGGAGCAACTTTCCTTTTTACGTTGTTTTCATAACAACAGCGTTTGGTCTTATTTGTCAAATCAGGATAGGCCGCTTCGCGACTCGCGACACCTTTGCTTTTCTTTGCTAATTCCGGGTCTTTAGCAAAGCATCTACAACGACATCGTGCCGGGCTGCCGTGGCCTCGATGATCTGCCACGCGAGATGCTCCTCAACATCACTCGCCCGCTCGACGCGCAGACGTTCATCTCGGCCGTCAAGGCGTTCCCTCAATTCCGCCACACGCCCCACCGCAAAATCCACCCGGATTTCACGTAGGAATTAAAAATGACTTTGATGGTTCTTTCGCATTTTCGGGGAGGACCAACTTTTTTCTGTCGGATCCAACTTTTCAATATAAATAGTGGAAGTGTTTCTAAATGATCTTACTATTTCTAAACGTCTAAGCTTCAAAAAAAATTATGAAAAAAATCCCGTATCTTTATGGCACAAACAAATTTAACTTTGAAAACGGGGTTTGTTTTCGACACCTTGATATTTTTCGACATTTGTCGGTAGAGGATATAAAAACATACTACAGAGTCGTAATTTTCGCCCGAAATCATCATACCCTATCCAATTTTGGCGTGTATCTCTGTGTGTGGGTGTGTCCGGCTGGCACTGTCACGCCCGATTTTAGGCCCTTCCCGTGTATCAAATGCCGTAATTCCGCGTTACCTGGGGGAATCGGCCTTTCTCTTTCTTCTCATTTCTTCTTTCTTCTTCTTTCCTCTCGTTCTCAGAATTTCGATAAAATACAAGGTTACAAAGTTAAAGCCGGTTTTATTCATTTTTGGGTTTCGGGGGAAGGGGGTCCGCAGGATCTTTCGGATAGCTCGGGTCGTTCGGACTCCCCCCGTGTCCCGACCACAGGCGCGCGTGCAACGCGCAAGAATGAGGAATTTTCGTTTTTTCACATTATGCAAAAACGCCATCGTAAAGAGAGGGTTCGATTACCTCTGGTGACGGAGAATGAGGGCATTTTATGCACGGAAAGGGCCTCCAATCCGTTCTCGAAAGTGACAGTTGCACACACAAACACACACAACTACAGACACGCCAAAATTATATAAGTAGGACCAGGGCTGAAAGGCCGCTTCGCGCCTTTTCAACCCTAGCCCCCTCTGACCCATTTTATCCTGCGCTTTGCATCATGTTCTAAATTGGGATGACAAAAATGAAAAATAACAGCTAAATATTAAGCTTAAAACTTAGTTACTGTTTGGATAACGCGTAAAGTCCTGATTTTCACCATTTCCGAAATTTGCAGAAAGCCCTCCTCCGCACCACCACACACCGGCCAGGGCAGCATCGCCCGGAAGCCACACCCCCGGTGACTCTGCCATACTCGGTAAGCCAAGTCTCGAATTGTTGCCAGGTTCCCAGAAATTCCAGGTCCTGTGCTAGGAATTAAAATTGACTTTGATGGTTCTTTCGCATTATCGGGGGAGGACCAACCTTTTCTTTCGGATCCAATTTTTTAATATAAATAGTGGAAGTGTTTCTAAATGATCTTACTATTTATAAACGTCTAAACTTCAAAAAAATTATGAAAAAATACCCTAGATCCAGATTTTTCCACCATAAAGGCGGCGGCACTTTGGCGGCCGCAAAATTTCCCCTTTTTTGAAACTCCTTAGTTAGTTTTTCTAGTTGAAATATCATATTTCCACTACCAGCAACACTATCAGAAAACTTGCTAATTTACTAGGCATTTCTAGACTTACAAAAATCCTCTGCCCCCGGTAATGAGTAAGAACCAGGTCGTTTATAAGCGTTTGTAAAATAATTGAACTAGGCTTCAAGCAAAACAACAAAAAATTCGCAGTCGAAATTCTCGATGAAGAATCGTATTTTTGTGTATCTATTCATTTGTTTAGTTTTAATTAATTTTCAATGTTAATTTAATTGCAGGGTTTTCCAATTTTAGATAGCCAAAAAGGGTTAAAAAACGCCTAGCCAGTTATATAAAAAAGCGGATCTTTAGAAAAGTAGTCGCATATCTAAATTGATAAATATAATCGATCTTTAACAAACATCACCATATAATACTTTTTCCAGGCTGCACCGCGTGACGATCAGGGGCGTACCGCAAGCCGACGCATCGAAGAAAACCCAGGTGCGCCTGGAGGGCAGGAAGTACGACGAGAACACGACCAAGTTCTTCCTCAACCGTGCCAAGCTCGTCCGAACCCTCCACCTCAACCCCACGATCACGCCCTTCCCCCAAGACATGACCCTCCCCAAGATCTGGGAGATGCGACTTCCGTGTTGGGTAGGATTGTCCAATATTCTCTCACTTCACCATCCCTTTAGTCGCACGAGGAGACGTGGCCCGGACTGTTGAAGCTGATCAAGACACAACACTTGATCGTCGACAACGAGAAGGAGGCGTGCAAGAAGCCGGCGTGGCTCGAGATCTACAAGGACGGCACCGCTACCGCCGAATCGAAGAACGGCTACTACGAATTCGTCATCAACAATGCCGGCCCACCGATTCTTCGCCATCTTCTGCCAATGGGTGGCCCACGGCTTCGTCTGGTGTGGTCGCCAGACAACAACGAGCGTGACCTGGTCAAGCTGTGGAATTGGGCAGGAGCCGTGGTCAAGCGCCCGTTGGACACCGGCAAGATCATTCATGTGGGTGTCTCTGATAATATCTTGATAATATCCATAATATTTAAAATTGTTAGCTTTTGGACTAGCAAAAACATGTCTTTTCCGATATTTTCGTTGTTTTCTCGGAATTTTTGCACCGCCATTCGACGGAGCATCGAAAAATATACCAAGAATTTTTGTTTGCGCTGAAATTATGATAATCTAAAAATTATGGCACAAACAAACTTAACTTTGAAAACGGGGTTGAGAGGCTGTTTTTCGACTTTTTCGAATGGTCGACCGATTCGCGCCTTTTCAACCCTAGCCCCTCTGACCCATTTATCCTGTGCTTTGCATCATCTCCTAAATTCGGATGACAAAAAAATGAAAAAAGAACAGCTAAAGCTTAAAACTTGGTTACTGTTTGGATAACGCGTAAAGTCCTGATTTTCACCATTTCCGAAATTTGCAGAAAGCCGTCCCCCGAAGCACCACCAACACACCCGCCACGGGAGCCCGGACGCCACACCCCGTGACTCTGTCATACTCGGTAAGCCAGGTCTCGAATTAGGCCTATGCTTAGGCTTGGGACTGGCTTCGCCTTAGCTAGCCTTAGTCATTAGGCTTCAAGTAGCTTAGCCGGATTAGGTTTATGTATAGCTTGGCCTCCCTAGGCTGATGATTGCACCTAGGCATAGGTATGAAATTGGGGAGCAACTTTCTTTTTTTACGTTCTTTTCATGGCAACAGCGTTTGGTCTTATTTGTCAAACCAAGGTTGAAAAGCCGCTTCGCTACTTTTGAACCCTGACCCCGTATGGCCCCGTTCTATCCTTTAATTTGCATCATTGTTCCAAATTGAAATGAGCGTATATGCAAAACAGCCTCCTCGTCCTTTTATATGGTCGCATCCCAACTTCCGGTCTATGTTAATTATTCCTAACAAAGAAGTTTTGACAAAAACTTCATATGAATGTCTAAAATAGGTGATTTTGTTGAATCTCAAATGTATGTAGTCGTCTCCAGGCCATTATGCATCTAATGACGTCTCATACATACCTTAAAATTCGTCCCCATCGAGATCTACTCCGGAAAGACTGCGGAAGTGGATGCAAAGAGCACACACAGACACTGTTTTTGATATATTGTAGGCTCAAACTTCAAACCCTGGTAGTTTTTTGACGCATTTCGGATGGCGTCGCAAAAATCAACATAAAAAATTAGCGACAATACCGAAAATTTTGAGACGCATCGGCTGTGGGTGGAATTTAAAACAACTTTATATTATTAGATTACTAGGCCAACCGCCGGCAGGAAAAAATGGTTCCCCCCCCCCGCCCGCCGCGAATCCTAAAGAACCATGAATCAGGGTTATTACTGGAATTCTTAGGTGCTCTTCCACCCGGCACTCGATGGAGGCAGGCTACACGGCAAGGTGATTCCGGGGATGCACCTGAAGCGTCTGGCACCGGAATACGATCCGGACGACGGGTCAGGATGTCTACTCCACCCACAAGGCGAACCGGCCGTACCTGGTCCAGCTCAGCCCCTACAATCTCCTGCTCGAAGGTGCCGAGCCCGACCACACTCCCGGGCAACTCCATCCCTACCGCTGGCACCCAAGGGTTGGTTGCTCGTTGGCTTAGGTGGGGGGGAACCAAATTTTTCCGTGATTTCTACGGCCCTTGAAGAAACTATAAATGTTTTTGGTAGCATTTTACATAGTTTTTAGATCTAAATATCTAAATACCTAGAACAATATCTAAAAAGTATTAAGTTTTAAAAATTTTATGAAAAATTACCAAAATCTCAACATTTTTGAATTTTGGCCTATTTCCCCCCGTTAACAGGCCAGAGCCCAGGCTTTGACAATGGCTAGCAATCCTGGTTCTTTCCGGTTAACGGGGGGGAGTGGCGTAATCCTTAGTCTAGATAATTTCACTTAGCGGTTTGATACAACAGTTGATTACACAGCTATTTTCAGACCTACAATGAAGCTCTCCCCTACAGCTTCATCCAGCTCGGCTCGACTCCGGCCTGGGGATGGACCAATCAAAACCCGAAATACGACTATCCTTTCCTCCGATCCGCTTTGTGATACTTTATTTGACGTACCCTAGTTAATTTTCTGGGATATTGTTTACGATACGTGTTGCCTTTTTGTTGCTCTTTTTTTGGAATAAAGATTCTTTTTGGTTTGCCTGCCACGTCATGTCACATCAGTAAATCGCTGGCCAGAAGTCTACAAATACTACCAGAGTAAACGCATTCAACGGTTAGAAGCGGAAGTGGAAGTCTGGTTGAAAGAGTCTAGAGTATACAGGGTGCGGCAAAAGTATTGTCGCGACTTTCCGCCGACTGTATGGCGAGGAAATTTGACAGATATTCTAGCCAAAAATCTATTTTATGCAGTTTTTAATGCTTTATCCGATGATAAGATTTACTGCCGGAATTTTTGCTTATTTTTGTCGCTAGGACAACTTTTTCCAAAAACCCGGCAAATTCAAGCCTAAAAACGGCTTTTTAGACGCTCACTAGGTGGCCAAAGAATGGCATCTACGCCAAGCTTCTTATTTAATTTGAAAGAGCATGTAAAACTCTGCCTGAGAAACCATCAACCAAAGAATGTTGCGGCTCTTTTTTTGAGGGAGCCCTATTCAAAGAAGAGGCAAACCCAGTGCGCCGCCCATGGCCGCCTCGTATGCAAAAAGCGAGATTGTGTCGTCCGCAAAGCAATGATAGCCTTGCTAATTTTTCTCTGGTTGATCAATGCTACTTTTTATATATTCCCGAAGTTTGAGCCCAGTAATCCTGACCTGGTTCGAAAACACAAGCTTCCATGACTGCTTGCAAATGCATAATAAATTTGTTCAAACCAGCTATCAGGATTTAGCGCATCATGCACATTAAAATAATCAAACAGGAAGCTTATTAGTATAATGTTACGTTATCCCCTGAGAGCCCCTTAAAAAAACTAAAAATCCGAAAAACCCAAGCTTCTCGCGAAACCGGCCAGATTAGCCCATTTTCCTCAAACATGGCTGAGGCCATAACTCCTTCAAATCACAAAATTATCAGATTTCCATTTTGGAGGACGGAGAACAAAGCAAATGCTACCAGAAACACATATGAAAAGTCATGGTCCCACGTTGTCTCCGAATTTAGAACCCTATTTCGACGAACTGAGGACGCGGCGCACCGTGATTTTTGGTCGTGTACATCATGCAATGAAAATCGCTCAAAAATCATGATTCCAAGAAACTTTCAAAAGCAGGTTGCTGCCTTGGACCTGTCTAAAGCCAATCCTGTTGACAAAACTTTGCGATTTTTTGTCGCGAATTAGATATGAAGCAAAAGCTCGCGACAATAGTTTTGCCGCACCCTGTATATGGGTCGAACCCCGGGGGCGCCGCCAAGGGCGCCTCCCGAGGCACCCCCTGGGGGCGTGCCGAGTGGCGCCTGGGGCTGACCAAAAGGCGCCGGAAAACCGAGATGCAAAGCAAAAATGCGGTGTTATTATGGAAATGAGATTTGACTGCTGATCCTTAATATCAAAGAAGGCAAAAACTATTAGTTGATTGGCCTATAATTTTTCCCTGATCCTTTCGCATTGTAGAGGAAGGGGTGTTTATGGGGGACCAACTTTTTTCGAAGGACCTTGTTTTCTAAAAGAAATAGTGGAAGCTTTCGAAACTGTTGTTATTATTCTTAAACGTAAAAACTTTACCAACTGCGACTGAAATACAAAAAAAATATAGATTTTTCTGCCAAAAATGGCCGATTTTCCAATCTCACTTTCATTCGAAAATTCCATCCAATTTTTGATTTTTTTTCCACTTAAAAGTTAGTTAAATTTTACCAAAAACATCATTAAAAGGCTGACTATTACGTTACTAGGCTTTTCTGAAGTGCAAGAGAAAAAGTTATTTGCAGGGACTCTACTGTCCGTTGCTCTTGCGCTTGAAATGAATAATTAACATCTCTAAGGCTAAAAAGAGCCTTTTTAAAAAAAAGGGCTTTTGGTTTTCGCAAAAAGAGAGGAATTCTCGTGGCAACAAAAAGAGCTAAATTCCTTTCAAACTCTTAAAAATGCCACAAAATGTGGGATCAACCAAAAGTTGCTGGCACCTTATTAAGATGGACAGATCTAGTTTCTAGCGGTTTCGGCTTGCAAATAATTTCTGTATTATGATCTATCTGCACTTTCTTGAAATTAATCTGTGGACCTGACCTGTGATCTGGGATGGTACCGAGTTTACTAAGATTTTCAACAGCCAGCAACTTTTTGTTGTTCCCGCATTCTGTGGCATTTTTAAGAGTTTGAAAGGAATTTAGCTCTTTTTGTTGCCACGAGAATTCCTCTCTTTTTGCGAAAACCAAAAGCCCTTTTTTAAAAAGGCTCTTTTTAGCCTTAGAGAGAAATTTAGCCCTTTTTGCCTCAATCTTATTGTTAAGATCGTAAAATAAGCCAAGGAATACTTATTCAGATGAACCCAGGTACGCAAAACTTCAAAAAAATTTGCCTGCGGCGCTTTGTGACGGACAAAAAATCATAAGGATGCACGGGGGCCAATCGGCAAAAACCATGCTTCGGGTGGGGTTCGAACTCGGGAGGCATGCCTTCCCAGTACAGCGTGCTAACCACTAGGCCAACGGGGAGACTGGAGCCCTGCCTTGGGGAAGCTAGACCCGCCCGCCCTGACTCGGGACTGGAGGCCAAAAGGGAGGGTGGCGCCCCGTATGGCGAAGGCTTAAAGTTCTAATATCTCAGAGAAGAAGCATTCTTTCGATGCAATTTCTTCTTTACTTATTCCGGCATGGTCTAATGCATATCTGGGCCAAATTTCAGCCCAAACGGACATCACTAACCCTTGTTTTGACCGCAATTTAGCTTTTAAACTTAAAAATTAAATATAAATTTTTTAAAAAGCTATTTTGAAAAAAACGCTTCTTCCTCACCTTCATTTACATCAAGCCGATATATGTGGAAAATTTCAGCCCAAACGGGCCATGGGAAGGCACTTTTTGACGACTACAAAGGTTTTGCGTACATACACACATACAAACGCAGACCCCCCCCCTCGAAACGCAATTTAAATTGGCTGTTAAAATTCGAAATTTAACTTTTTTTCAAATTTTAAAAGCTTATAGTATGCAAAAAGTGTCGCCGGTTCCGATGATGTATTCAGTTTGGCGATCCGATGCTTGGTTATTTTTTAAATCCGGAAAAGGACCCCAAAAGAGTCGTATGGGAGGGTACCTCAAACCAAAAGGGGTTAGCGGGCTACGCCCGCTAACCCCGATTAGAATCGAAGATTTGCATAACTCACAGGCCGTTGGTGACGCCCCCCGCCCCGTTAAAAATCATAGGGGCGGCGCCCCCAGGCGCCACTCGGCACGCCCCGCAGGGGGTGCCTCGGGAGGCGCCTTTGGCGGCGCCCCCGGGCTTCGACCCATATATAGTCTAGAGTCTAATGGAAATAAGCGGAGTGTAAAAAACTGGCTGTTTCTGTGGAGGGACAGAGAGAGAGAGAGAGAGAGAGAGAGAGAGAGAGAGAGAGAGAGAGAGAGAGAGAGAGATAGAGAGAGCTTTTTCCTTTCGATCAAGATTTATTTTCATGGCAACAACAAGGGTTTTTTTAAAGGGACCAGGAAGGGTACAGGTGATACAGCAGTCGCCGTCTTCCCCTTTTCCCGTCTTGTTCCAAATACCTGGTCCCCCCAAAAGCTCGAATTTATCCTTCTTTGCAAAGCTTTCCTCCATCAAAACATATATGTATAAAAATAGGTCAAGGAAAAAAAGTGTCAAAAATCTCCTTTGCGAAAATGCCGATTTCTTACCTAGTAAACGATTTTTTAGCTCCCGCCTGCCACTTAACAAAAATAAGAATCGTAGAAAAAAAATCCGTTTCACTAGCCCTTAGACCACCGCCGAGGCCTATTTTGGACCACCGCCAGGGCCTGGATTGCCCAACCCCTTCGAGCACTGGGTACGAGGTGGGGATACAGCGGGGGTACGGGGTGGGGGTACAAAGGGGGTACCCCCACCCCCTACCCCACCCCCTACCCCCCAACCCCCCAACATTTTTTTAATTTTTGTGATCACTTCAGGGAAGGGCCGTGTGTGTACTCGTCCCAACGTGTAAACCCTATGGACGTAGGGACCGCCCGCACTGCCTGCCCGTGCTGTGACAGGCCATTCCCCTCCTTTGCGGCGTGGGGCGCCCCTCGCCTCCTCGCCAGATTGTAGCTGTGGCTGACTGGTATCCATCCGCGCCTCCCGAGCGGGGGGCCCGGGTTCGACTCCCGGCCGCGGCAAAAATCTTTGCTTTTTCGAAAAAAAACGTCCCTGAACGTGCCCTTTAAAGACCGTTGGAAAGATGGCCGGGCGTCCCCAGGGGTGAGGGACCGACGGGGCGATACCATGCACGCTTTCCATCGCGTAAGGGCCCCCAAAGCCCCCGACTGGGTTTCAAGAAAAGAGATTTATAGCTATAACTTTTTTGATTGACGATATTCTGGGCCAGAAACTTCCATAGAAATAGTTTTTAGCCATGGCCATCGTTGGTAAAAATTTGAGGCTGATTGGATAGAATACAGCCATGTTCTGAGCGGAAAGAGGTTTTTGGGACGCTCTTTAGTTGAAAAATCGTCAGTAAAGGCATAAAACGCACCAGGAAATTTTTGGGAGTACTTTGCTTTCCTTTAGCAAGGTTTTCTGTAGCATTTTTCGTTATTATTATTTATGAATAGCCTTATTTTCAATTGTTGCCCAGTAAAGCGCACCAATCCGCCCCTAGGGTATTTGGGGCCCCTCCGCCGCCCCCACCCACTCGGCCTCTTTGGTGTGGGGGTAGCGCGTTGGACTGCGGAGAGGACCATCCCTGGTTCGACCCCCGTCCGGGGCATTCCTTCTTGCGTTTTGACCAATCCCATCTTTCCAGAGGCCTTTAATACATGTCTGAATTTTACTAAAAACATTATTGAACCTCTTACTATAACGTTACCAGGGGTTTCTGGGTTTATTTCAAAAAGATAAAAAGATTTCAAAGGTCCGCCGATAAACTTTCAACTTAAAAAAATGTTTAGTTCAAATTTGGTATTTTATTAACTGCCTCGATACAATTCCAGCTGACTTCGTCATTTCTTGTTGTATTTTTGCGATCCACCGACATGTGGTATATGTGGGAGGTCGCTAGAGAAAAATTTGCTGTGTTGCTGGGGGGGTATCCCCCATTTGTACCCCCACCGGTACCCCTTTTGTACCCCCATGGGGGGTATACCCCCTGGGGGAATTGGTATCATAATGTCGAAATTCGTAATGTCGAAATTCATAATGTCGAAATTTCATAATGTCGAAATTTCATAATGTCGAAATTTCATAATGTCGAAATTTCATAATGTCGAAATTCAGAATGTCGAAATTTACGTAAGCTAATATTACCGGTGAAACCGCCACATCCCAGCCAAAAAATTTTTTCCACATTCTATTTTTTTTATCTTATTTCACGACAACATTTTTTGCCTAGAATTCGGGGACTTTACCGGTAATATTAGCCTATGTAAATTTCGACATTCTGAATTTCGACATTATGACATTTCGACATTATGAAATTTCGACATTATGAAATTTCGACATTGTGAAATTTCGACATTATGAAATTTCGACATTATGAGTTTCGACATTATGAATTTCGACATTTTGAAAATAAGCCCCCCTGGGGGTATGGCAGACTATAGAAATTTCGTTCCAACCTGATAGCTTTCCTTTCTTAAGGGATGGCGACAGGTAGAGAGAGAAAGAAACCAGTGTGCCAATTTTCGAATAGTGATCTTAAGCGAGAGAGGCAGCTAGAGAGAAAGCTAGAGATACTCCGCATCCGCTTTTCGTTATTTTCTTTGATAAAACTCGAAAAATTCGAAATGCGCAAATTTGGAATAAATTTCTTTGCCTCTCCCTCTCTCTCTCTCTCTCTCTCTCTCTCTCTCTCTCTCTCTCTCTCTCAGTCTCCCACACCTTCCAATCCGGATAGGTTTATTTTGGGCCACGCCTCATTCTTTCCATCTCCCAAATTTGCATCCCAGTTTGCATGCCATGATTTACATCTGGGCTTTTCGGTGCTAGTTTTGGGAGAAATTTTTTTCACATTCCTGTTTCGTCTGCTACATCAGTGGTGGGTTTTTGGGTATCATTGTGATCTTCGCCAGTCTGTCTGGGTATGCTAATTCGATATGCAGATCGATAGGACAAGTTAATGCTGTTTTGCATTATGGTATAGGTTATACTTCGTCGTCCCCCCCGGGGGGATCCCCCCACTAGGGGGGACCAGGGGGGGACCGCCAAGGGGGGATGGTGGGGGGACCCAGGGGGGGGGACGGTGGGGGGACCACTGGGGGATCCCCCCGACTCGCAAGTGCGCGCAATGTGTGGTTAGATAGATCTCAATACTTGTTAAAGAGCTGCAATTTTGATAATTTAAAATACAGCAGCATGTGGTTGTCGAATGTTCTGAAATGCCGAGAGCCCCGACGAGCTAATTTGCTCTAATTTTCAAATTTTTACAGTCTCAAAGATTTGAGTGCCCAGCCTTTCAATTATTTAAAATTTTGGGTTGGTATACACTCTGTTTTTCCATCGGTTCTCTGTCAGGCAAATCAGAGCTTTCTAGTATGTGTTTTGTCGGGCGAGCTAAACCAGAATTTTCGAATTCGTCATTAAATTTAAAAAGTAAAAAAAAACTTAATCTAAACATCAAAACATCAGACTATCCAAAAAACTCTCCCACTAGAAGGTTGGATTTAGTTTGCCCGACTAGGCAATACGGGTGCCAGAAAAACGGGGGGAGGGGGAGGGGGAGGGGAGGGGGAGGGGGAGGGGGAGGGAGGGGGGGGGGGAGGGGGGGGGGATCCCTCCCCATCCCCCCACCGTCCCCCTGGGTCCCCCACCATCCCCCCCTTGCGGTCCCCCCCTGGTCCCCCCTTGTGGGGGGCCCCCCCGGGGGGACGACGAAGTATAGTATAGGTATACCGAAGTGTTTGCCTTTCGCTGGACTTTGGCGTTATCTAGCCGGTTTAGCTGCAGACCCCCCTCTCCAGCCGTGCCCACCTACCGTACCCTAGCCCATATTTTAAGAAGCTATCAAAATATTTCTCCTTGTAAAAGTTATTATTTTAGCGCGCAGTTTCACGCTTAAATTTTTTTGGCTATTTGAAGTGTGTATGTAGAAAGAGAATTTTGACCACAGTTTTCTGACGATTCCTAAATCTGACCAATTGTTATTTGGGCAAATTAACTTTATCCCGAAATTTCAATACACAGAAACCCATTATGCAGAAAAAATTCGCTATACCGAAAATTCATTACATAGAAACCCATTACGTAGAAATCCATTACGCCGAAATTTCATTAAACCGAAATCCCAATACGCAGAAAACCACTACGCAGAAAGTCCATTGCGCAGAAATTCATTACATAGAAAATCCATTTCGTAGAAATATGTTACCCCAAATGTTCCACTCCCATCAGATTTTATATACAAAAAAAAAAGATGTATCCGTGCTCGTTAAGGTTGTTTCCGTTATTGACTCGCGGACTTGACCCAGTCAGATAGTCTTAGCGATTAGAAAATTGTGCGAGATTCCCGATTCTCATCCTCCTCTCTAAACATCTTGAAGGAAATTTTGAATCTTTTCTCCTAGCACTGTTCGCCAACTTTCACTGATTTTATTCACCAAAATTTTGTTGCCTTATGATGCCTTGTCTAAAAATTTCGGCAGAGAGAATTTTTCCTTGTACGGAAATTTCGGTGTAATGGTCTTCGGCGTAATGAATTTTCTATTCAATGAATTTCTGCGTAATGCTTTTCTGTATAATGAACGAACGTAACGGATTTCTGCGTATTGAAATTTCGTTATAATGGGTTTCTACGTAATGGTTTTCTGCATAATGGATTTTCGGCATAATGGATTTCTGCGTAATGGTTTTCTGCATAATCAATTTTCGGTATAACGTAAGTAAATCTCCTATTTGAAGCAAATAACTTTTTGGCGAAAATGTTTGGATTTTGAAAGTATTCGAATTTTACGAGGGTTTTTCACTTTATGTAATAAAAACAATCAAAACTCATAAAATACTTACTACTTGCAAACAGTCCAAAACCATTTTGTAGCGATGAATTGTGGCATCGCTACTGGCGTGATCGTGATCGTGACGGGTACGATCGGATGCACGACATCACCTACGAGAAGTTCGACCAGCGCCCATACTACAGTTCGGATTCGGACTCGGACGACGATGGAAGATGGGAGCGCGACCGTCCCTTGAGCCGCACCTCGTGCTCGCCCGATACGGATGAGGAGAAGGAGGCCTCCGTCACCTCTACATCCCTCGAATGTGTGTTTCTTGGGTCTGGTTCCTTAGCGGGGGGGGAGCCGTCTGTTTTTGCGGACTGCTCGATATTTTTGCTGTATTATTTATACATTATTTTTCTCGTGATGGACACGCACACGCCAAAATTAAATAAGGTAGGACCAGGGTTGAAACGCCGCTTCTAAAAACCGTATGAACTGTGATAAAAATGACCTACCCTTCTTAATCAAAAGCCCTACGGAATTACGAGGGGAAAAATTGGATCTCCCGGGTGGTATTAGCGATTAACCCGTAGTTTAAAATGTCCTCCCCCGCTAACAGTCCAGCACCCCCATGCACTTTATGTTTCCACCCTGTCGTGCAGCACCACCAATATTTTTTCAGTGTTTCTGCAGCTCCCCCGCCAACATCTTCAACAACATCATCAAGACGCTCGACCCCGCCTCGCTGCTCGGCCTCGTCGGCGCCCATGAGAAGCTGCGCGAGAGGGTGGCATCAGCCCCGAAAACCTGGGGATTCGTCGAGCGGATACCACCAACACGCCGGCCACCGGGACATCATCGCCCGGACGCCACACAGCCGGTGACTCTGTCATACTCGGTAAGCCAGTTCTCGAATTAGGCCTATGCCTAGGCTTGGGATTGGCCTCGGCTTAGCTTAGGCCCCAGCTGACGTCCGCCTAGCGTATCTCGGTTCCCTGTGATCTGCAGGTGTGTCAAGTATACCAAAATACTCGCGAGAGTAAAACGAACATTTTGGTATATTTTACACACCTGTAGATGAACAGGGAGCCGAGATACAAAAGTTGGGTGCCGGCTGGGGGGGTGGGTAAACTGCACTAAGTACTGTAACCAAAAATATTTACCTGTCTCCGCTAACGAACCAGTGAGTATATTTTTTAATGGTCTTTAATTGCCAGAAAGTCACAAAAATGCTTACAAAATTCTAAAATGCGATAATTTGACGTTTTCGGACCATTTTTGACCAAAATCTCAAAAATTTTCGAAATTTTTATAATTTAGAGATTTAGATATTGGCCTTATATCTAAAAACCGTATAAGCTGTGATAAAATAACCTACGCGATTTTATAAAAAGCCCTACAAAAATACTAGGGGAATAATTGGATCTCCCGGGTGGTATTAGCGAGCAACCCCGAATTTAAAAAGTCCTCCCCCGCTAACAGTCCAGCACCCCATGCGCCTCATGTTCTCCATCCTGTCGCGCAGCACCATATTCCTTTTTCAGTGTTTCTGCAGCTCCCGGCCAAGACTTTCAACAACATCATCAAGACGCTCGACCCCGCCTCGCTACTGGGACTCGTCTGCGCCCATGAGAAGCTGCGCGAGAGGGTGGCATCAGCCCCGAAAACCCTGGGCATTCGTCGAGCGGCTGCGAGACGGCTACCTGGTCGATTGGCACTTCTGCAGCTTCAGTGACGCCATCATCCTGCTCGGGAATTCTACCTCGGTAATTTTTTATATATAGTTGTAAAATTATGTTCATTATAATATCTATAATATTTAAAATTGTTAGGTTTCGGACTAGCAAAGACATGTCTTTTCCGGTATTTTCGTTGTTTTCTCGGAATTGTTGCACCGCCATTCGACGGATTATACCAAGAATTTTTTTGTTTCAGCTGAAATTATAATAATCGAAAAAACAAAACAGATACAAATTTAACTTTGAAAACGGGCTTGAGAGGCTGTTTTTCGACTTTTTTTCGAAGGGGTTGACCGCTTCGCGACTTTTCAACCCTAGCCCCCTCTGACCCATTTTATTCTGCGCTTTGCATCATTTCCTAAATTAGGGATGACAAAAATGAAAAATAACAGCTAAAAATTAAGCTTAAAACTTAGTTACGGTTTGGATAACGCGTAAAGTCCTGATTTTCACCATTTCCGAAATTTGCAGAAAGCCCTGCTCCGAACCGCCACCAACACGCCGGCCACAGGGGCAGCATCGCCCGGACGCCAAACCCCCGTGACTCTGTCATACTCGGTAAGCCAGGTCTCGAATTAGGCCTATGCTTAGGCTTGGGATTGGCTTCGCCTTAGCCTAGTCTTAGTCATTAGGCTTCAATTAGCTTAGCCGGATTAGGTTTATGTATAGCTTGGCCTCCCTAGGCTGATAATTGCACCTAGGCATAGGTATGAAATTGGGGGAGCAACTTTCCTTCTTACCTTCTTTCATGGCAACAGCGTTTGGTCTTATTTGTCAAATCAGGATAGGCCGCTTCGCGACTCGCGACACCTTTGCTTTTCTTTGCTAATTCCGGGTCTTTAGCAAAGCATCTACAACGACATCGTGCCGGGCTGCCGTGGCCTCGATGATCTGCCACGCGAGATGCTCCTCAACATCACTCGCCCGCTCGACGCGCAGACGTTCATCTCGGCCGTCAAGGCGTTCCCTCAATTCCGCCACACGCCCCACCGCAAAATCCACCCGGATTTCACGTAGGAATTAAAAATGACTTTGATGGTTCTTTCGCATTTTCGGGGGAGGACCAACTTTTTTCTGTCGGATCCAATTTTTCAATATAAATAGTGGAAGTGTTTCTAAATGATCTTACTAGTTCTAAACGTCTAAGCTTCAAAAAAAAATTATGAAAAAAAATCCCGTAGCTTTATGGCACAAACAAATTTAACTTTGAAAACGGGGTTGAGAGGCTGTTTTTCGACACCACGATATTTTTCGACATTTGTCGGTAGAGGATATAAAAACATACTACAGAGTCGTAATTTTCGCCCGAAATAATCCTACCCTATCCAATTTTGGCGTGTATCTCTGTGTGTGGGTTTGTCCGGCTGGCACTTTCACGCCCGATTTGAGGCCCTTCCCGTGTATCAAATGCCGTAATTCCGCGTTACCTGGGGGAATCGGCCCTCCTCTTTCTTCTCATTTCTTCTTTCTTCTTCTTTCCTCTCGTTCGAAGAATTTCGCTAAAATACAAGGTCACAAAGTTAAAGCGGATTTTATTCATTTTTGGGTTTCGGGGGAGTCCGCAGGATCTTTCGGATGGCTCCGGTCGTTCGGACTCCCTCCCGTGTCCCGAGCACCCGCGCGGGTGCAACGCGCAAGAATGAGGAATTTCGTTTTTATTTTTCAGATTATGCAAAAACGCCATCGTAAAGAGAGAGGTCGATTACCTCTGATGACGGAGAATTAGGGCATTTTATGCACGGAAAGGGCCTCCAATCCGTCCTCGAAAGTGACAGCTGCACACACAAACACACACAACTACAGACACGCCAAAATTATATAAGTAGGACCAGGGTTGAAAGGCCGCTTCGCGCCTTTTCAACCCTAGCCCCCTCTGACCCATTTTATCCTGCGCTTTGCATCATTTCTAAATTAGGATGACAAAAAATGAAAAATAACAGCTAAAAATTAAGCTTAAAACTTAGTTACTGTTTGGATAACGCGTAAAGTCCTGATTTTCACCATTTCCGAAATTTGCAGAAAGCCCTCCTCCGAAGCACCACCAACACACCGGCCACAGGGGCAGCATCGCCCGGACGCCACACCCCCGGTGACTCTGTCATACTCGGTAAGCCAAGTCTCGAATTGTTCCCAGGTTCCCAGAAATTCCAGGTCCTGTGCTAGGAATTAAAATTGACTTTGATGGTTCTTTCGCATTATCGGGGGAGGACCAACCTTTTCTTTCGGATCCAATTTTTTTAATATAAATAGTGGAAGTGTTTCTAAATGATCTTACTATTTATAAACGTCTAAACTTCAAAAAAATTATGAAAAAAATACCCTAGATCCAGATTTTTCCACCATAAAGGCGGCGGCACTTTGGCGGCCGCAAAATTTCAACTTTTTTGAATCTCTTTAGCTAGTTTTTCTAGTTGAAATATCATATTTCCACTACCAGCAACACTATCAGAAAACTTGCTAATTTACTAGGCATTTCTAGACTTACAAAAATCCTCTCCCCCCCCCCCCCCCCCGGTAATGAGTAAGAACCAGGTATTTTATGAGCGTTTGTAAAATAATTGAACTAGGCTTCAAGTGAAACAACAAAAAATTCGCAGTCGAAATTCTCGATGAAGAATCGTATTTTTGTGTATCTATTAATTTGTTTAGTTTTAATTAATTTTCAATGTTAATTTAATTGCAGGGTTTTCCAATTTTAGATAGCCAAAAAGGGTTAAAAACGCCTAGCCAGTTATATAAAAAAGTGGATCTTTAGAAAAGTAGTCGCATATCTAAATTGATAAATATAATCGATCTTAACAAACTTCACCATATAATACTTTTTCCAGGCTGCACCGCGTGACGATCAGGGGCATACCGCAAGCCGACGGATCGAAGAAAACCGAGGTGCGCCTAGAGGGCAGGCAGTACGACGAAAATACGACCAAGTTCTTCCTCAACCGTGCCAAGCTGGTCCGAACCCTCCACCTCGACCCCACGATCACGCCCTTCCCAGAAGACATGCCCCGCCCGAGGATCTGGGAGATGCGACTTCCGTTTTGAGTAGGATTGTCCAATATTCTCTCACTTCAACATCCCTTTAGTCGCACGAGGAGACGTGGCCCGGACGGTTGAAGCGGATCAAGACACAACACTTGATCGTCGACAACGAGAAGGAGGCGTGCAAGAAGCCGGCGTGGCTCGAGATCCACAAGGACGGCACCGCTACCGCCGAATCGAAGAACGGCTACTACGAATTCGTCATGAACAATGCCGGCTCACCGATTTCTTCGCCATCTTCTGCCAATGGGTGGCCCTCGGCTTCGTCTGGTGTGGTCGCCAGACAACAACGAGCGCGACCTGGTCAAGCTGTGGAATTGGGCAGGAGCCGTGGTCAAGCGCCCGTTGGCGACCGGAAACATCATTCATGTGGGTGTCTCTGATAATATCTTGATAATATCTATAATATTTAAAATTTTTAGCTTTTGGCCTAGCAAAAACATGTCTTTTCCGATATTTTCGTTGTTTTCTCGGGATTTTTGCACCGCCATTCGACGGAGCATCGGAAAATATACCAAGAATTTTTTGTTTGAGCTGAAATTATCCTATCCTACTATATATAAAAAAATAGTGTTTGTGTGTGTGTATATTTGCATGCACTTCCGTTAGGATGTTCCGCTCCTACAGCCTCGGGGAAGGGTTTTTTGGATAGGGAAGAAACGACAATAGGTTTAGAATGGTCCGGAATCGACTGCACACACATAAAAATTTTGAAAAATTGCGGTTTTCGCTATGAAAAATAGGTTTTTGTAAAACCCCTGTTTGTTAGGGGAAATTACCATACGCCGGAAGTAGGAAGAGCCTATATAAAGGGACAGAGGGAGCCGTCTTTCACTTTTTTCTTGCTAGAATTCAGGAAGAAACATGCAAATTAAGGACTTTCACAGGTTCTGGACGGGGTTCTGGACGGGACCAGGGTTGAAAAGCCGCGAAGCGGTTTTTCAACCCTGGTTATAATCTAAAAAAGTTATAGCACAAAAAAATTTAACTTTAAAAACGGGCCCAGAGGCTGTTTTTCGACTTTTTTCGAAGGGTCGACCGCTTCGCGGCTTTTCAACCCTAGCCCCCTCTGACCAATTTTATCCTGCGCTTTGCATCATTTCCTAAATTCGGATGATAAAAAAATGAACAAGAACAGCTAAAAATTAAGCTTAAAACTTGGTTACTGTTTGGATAACGCGTAAAGTCCTGATTTTCACCATTTCCGAAATTTGCAGAAAGCCGTCCTCCGAAGCACCACCAACACACCGGCCACGCCACACCCCGGTGCCTCTGTCATACTCGGTAAGCCAGGTCTCGAATTAGGCCTATGCTTAGGCTTGGGATTGGCTTCGCCTTAGCTAGCCTTAGTCATTAGGCTTCAAGTAGCTTAGCCGGATTAGGTTTATGTATAGCTTGGCCTCCCTAGGCTGATGATTGCACCTAGGCATAGGTATGAAATTGGGGAGCAACTTTCTTTTTTTACGTTCTTTTCATGGCAACAGCGTTTGGTCTTATTTGTCAAACCAAGGTTGAAAAGCCGCTTCGCTACTTTTGAACCCTGGCCCCGTATGGCCCCGTTGTACCCTTTAATTTGCATCATCGTTCTAAATTCAAATGAGAGTATATGCAAAACAGCCTCCTCGTCCTTTTATATGGTCGCATCCCAACTTCCGGTCTATGTTAATTATTCCTAACAAAGAAGTTTTGACAAAAACTTCATATGAATGTCTAAAATAGGTGATTTTGTTGAATCTCAAATGTATGTAGTCGTCTCCAGGCCATTATGCATCTAATGACGTCTCATACATACCTTAAAAATTCGTCCCCATCGAGATCTACTCCGGAAAGACTGCGGAAGTGGATGCAAAGAGCACACACAGACACTGTTTTTGATATATTGTAGGCTCAAATTCAAACTCCTGGTAGTTTTTTGACGCATTTCGGATGGCGTCGCAAAAATCAACATAAAAAATTAGCGACAATACCGAAAATTTTGAGACCCATCGGCTGTGGCGGGAATTTAAAACCACTTTATATTAGATTACTAGGCCAACCGCCGGCAGGAAAAATGGTTCCCCCCGCCCGCCGCGAATCCTAAAGAACCATGAATCAGGGTTATTACTGGAATTCTTAGGTGCTCTTCCACCCGGCACTCGATGCAGGCAGGCTACACGGCAAGCTGATTCCGGGAATGCATCTGAAGCGTCTGGCACCGGAATACGATCCGGACGAGGGGTCAGGACGTCTACTCGACCCACAAGGCCACCGGCCCTACCTCGTCCAGCTCAGCCGCTACCATCTGCTGCTCGAAGGTGCCGAGCCCGATCGCACTCCCGGGCAACTCCATCCTTACCGCTGGGACCCAAGGGTTGGTTGCTCGTTGGCCTACCCCCCCCGTTAACAGGCCAGGGCCCAGGCTTCGACAACGGCTAGCAATCCTGGTTCTTTCCGGTGAACGGGGGGGGGGAAGTAGCGTAATCCTTCGTCTTCATAATTTCTCAAAGCGGTTTGATTCAACATTTGATTACACCGCTATTTGCAGACCTACAACGAAGCTCTCCCCTACAGCTTCATCCAGCTCGGCTCGACTCCGGCCTGGGGATGGACCAATCAAAACCCGAAATACGACTATCCTTTCCTCCGATCCGCTTTGTGATATTTGATTTGGTGTCCTCTAGTTAATTTTCTGGAATGTTGTTTACGATACGTGTTGTCTTTTTGTATGATCACGGGTTTCGGCGCTCTTTTTTGGAATAAAGGTACTTTCGGTTTGCCTGCCACGTCATGCCCCATCAGAAACTCGCAGGCCAGAAGTCTACATATACTGCTCCAGTAAACGATTCAACGGTTAGAAGCGGAAGTGGAAGTCTGGTTGAAAGAGTCTAGAGTCTAATGGAAATAAGCGCAGTGTTGAAAACTGACTGTTTCTGCGGAGGGACAGAGAGAGAGAGAGTGAGAGAGAGAGCGAGAGAGAGAGAGTGAGTGAGTGAGCGAGTGAGAGAGCGAGAAAGTGAGGGAGTGCATGTTTCTGCGTGTAGTTTTTCAAGCTTTTTCCGTTCGTTCAAGATTTATTTTCATGGCAACAACAAGGAAGCAATGGATTACAAAAATTCACAAATTCACGTGAACACAAATCATCAATTTGTCGATAACTTTCGATTGAATAAATTGCAAGTTTTGCGGAGAATCGAGGGGTAGTGGACTAGGGGCGGGATTGGCAAAAGTTACGGCTATTGTCTTGGAGAAATCAGCATTTTGGATCGGGTTTGAAAGTTTGGTGACTTGAACAATCTTATAAAAATGATCTATTTTGGTCACAGTCCCTCAAAATTTTCGCAAATTTACCAAAACCTCCCCGGCGAAATTTCCCCCAATCCGCGCTGCGCTACGGGGCATTCGTCATTTTTTGCGGGTAATGAGCCGAGATGGCGCCGGCCACTTTTAGGCCCGGATCCGGTCAATCCACCCCAATTCCCGCCCGTCCGAAATCACCCCCCATTAACAATAGCCGTAAATTTGGGGGAAAGCGGAACAGTCAGTGGTGGGCGGCGGTCGGTCGCATCTCGAAATCAGGGCGCGCAATCAAGCAATCAAACGGAAATGAGAGGATTGATGAGTGAAAAAATTATCGGCTCTTGTGCAATATCGGGAGGATACACTTTTTCTTCATTTTAATTTTTATGATTTTTACTTGCAGTTTTTCATTTAATTTCTTTCATCTCATTTTCATTTTTCATTCATCTCATTTTTGTCGCTGAGTACTTTTGTAACTTGATCTTTCCTTTAAGTTTCTTTATTTTTTGCTTACAATTTTCTAATAAATTTAGAAAACCAGTGATCTACCTTTTTTCACTTTTTAAGCGCAAAAAACTTCATTTTTTTAGCCAATGACAAAATATAATTTTTTGCCATAAACTAAAATTACTTAAGCTGCGGCAGTTTTTTAAATTACTTTTTACGCTTGAACGATCGTTTAAACCTACAAAATGCCATTATTAGTACACATACTAACAATATTTAAAAACATGGGAAAAAATCACCCCCCGCTATTGCACAAGCACCAATTAGCGAAGCAGCAAAGGGAAAAACGTCCAAAATAGGGCAAAATCACAACCAAGCTCTGTCTCCACGCGAAGATACCAGAAATGACGGGATTAAAAGTGATAAAAGGCTAAATATAGCTTTGAAATTGGGGTTTTAAAGGGACTGGGACTCCAAGAAATAATTTTTAAGATTTCTTAATATCACTACACATGTATATCTAAGCACTGAATCTAACGGAAAAAGATATCTTCCGAGTCCCTTTAAAGTACAATCTAAGCAGATATGCAAATAGAGGCGTGGATTGATACAAAAAGGATATGTGAGAAGCCAAGAGAGTTACTGGTAAAATTTGAATAACGAAATGGCAAAGTAAAATACAAAATATGAGAGGAAATTTGTATATTTGTCTTGAAAAGCTCAACGAGGTAAGATAAGGGACATCGGGAGGTGGATTTTGAAGTTCGAAACAGTGTGTATATCCTTGATAAAATTTGATTTCTTGGGTTTTGACTAATCGAAATTTTAGAGGTTTTAAGACGACTGTTTCTTACAATTAAAATTTACCATGGCGGGGAATAGCCAAAAGAAAACTCTTGTCGCCTGCGCGACGGCAGCCGCGGCGAGGGGCGCTGGCCTGGGCGATTTGACCTTCTCGACCTCGGCTTCCTGGAGGCGCTTCGACTTGGCGCGGCGGTTCTGGAAAGGTATATCTTAAGTTGTATTAAAATATAGTTGAAATCAACCTTTATTCAATGATTATCAATCAACTAAATAATTTTGCTGTAGTCTCTGTCTGTAAGGTTCCGGATTCAACTCGAAGGGGGAAAGGAGCTAGAGCTTAGCTCTTTTCAGATTCGGATAGAGCGCGGCCAGAAACCCCGATGGGTAACAAAACTATGAAAAAGTTTTCGTCTAAATTATTCTATTTAACTTTGAAAGCACAAGGGGCACCCGAAATCCAGCCGCTTGCAGCTGGTGTTATTCATAATTCGGTAGATATCATAACGTGAAGCTATCAAAAATGTCGTTTTCAAGCAAAAATCCGGCGGTTTTTCTTTAAAGTTTATACTTTTTACGGTTTTTTTGAGGTTTTCGGTTTAGTTTTTGTGCTTGAAATTTAGCCATATGATACTATGAACACTACAAAAATGCATGTTGTTAAGTTATGAGACATTGCTAGATTCAGGCGCCAGAATGAGTATTCAATGACGTTATGTTTAAGCCGGTGAAACCTCCATAAGGGAATAACGGGCATCAAAAACTAATTGTCCCATTTCAAGCCAAGAAAGCTCCACTGGACACCGATCGACAATCAAATTACCCCTCCCCCTCCTTCTAATTAGGCAAATGGGGCAATCATGGCCACGATTTTGGGCCCCAGGGCCCCATTGGATTTTAGTGGTGTGACAATCTGTCGGTTGCGCAACGTTCGACAGTTGGGTGGTCGTGGAACGATTTTGGACCACCCCCGGAGGGATTGGCTATTCTTCGGGGTGACGGTGCGGGTGGGTGAAAGACAAATGGATTGAGAGGAGAGGGAGAGAGGGAATGGGAGTGAGAGAGAGAGAGAGAGAGAGAGAGAGAGAGCTAGAAAGCATCTGCGACAAATCAAGCACAGACTCGTGGCCGGGAACACTTGGAAAAATTACCGCGAGGACCACCGGGGGTGAAAGTTTGGATTTCCGGGAGATCTATGGGCCACTGAAATGGCCATAGGATTGGGACGGAGTTTTGAATCGAGCTGGAAAGCCTGCTACAGTGCAGAAATTGACCAAGCAGATCGGGTCCATTTTATGGCAATGGTGAATTTTTTCATTTGTAAGGATTAGGATTTTTTTGCCGGGGGATTCCTACCGATTTTGAAACCGCAGATACGCAACGCGTGACGCGCCGCATGGGATTTCAAAATATCGAAATTTCCTGGTGTCGAAAGTTCCAATATGCATAAAGTTTTTTGCAAAGGCTGTAAGGGGGGATCGGGAAGATTTGATTAATTAAAATTGAACAATCTGGAGTTCATAAAACTTCGGCATACTGAAATTTCAACACTCTAACATTTCGAAATTATAAGATTAAAATTACGAAATTCCAACCTGATGAAATTCCGAAATCGCGATTTTTGAAATTTTAGAGTAACCCGTCCGCTATGAATGCGTCAAGGTGGCGCTAGGGGCCCGAAATACAGTTTATGAGAGCTTTAAATTTATCTCGAAAACTGCGAAACCGAGTATATTATACGCTGCTAGTATAATTAATGCATTTTCTTCGATTTCCTTACATTCAGATGAAGCCACCTTGTGTAATGGGCCCTTTATTTGATTGTCCAATCCTCCGGGGCCATCCTTGGTAATAATGGCCCCCTTATGCTGCAGCAGGCTTTTACGACCCGAATATCTCGGCTAGTGGGGGAAGAGAAACAATAAATTGGATGTGTGAGGATGGGGGGGGGTATTGGACGATGGATGGGCTATTGGAACGACGATAATCCGCCTATTTGCACCCCATCATCCGCGTCGATTTCTTTCCCGACAGATGCGCCGCGGATTCGCGCGTAGGGCGCTGGGGAGTTTTTGGTAAACTTGGTATACGGGAAAGACGGGGAAGTCAAAATTGACTGGGAATTAAGGCAAAAATCTTCAACTACGAAATACAGCTCATTACGGTTAAAACGGACGTTAGGAAAATGGCAAATCAAGAAACTGATTTTGCACGTAACTTATAAGGTGCAGGAGCGAAATTTCTGGAAATTTGCGTAAGGTGTTTTAGGCACTGGAACATTACCGGGGGGGTAGCAAGAAGAAGCCTAATTTTTTGTTCTTCCTATGATAAACGCCGGTTACTGATAAACACTATATTTTTACAATGACTTTGTAGGCTTTAATTGCGGGAAAGTTACAGAAACATTTTTGGCCATTTTGAAATCGAAATAAAATGTTATAAAATGCTTGATTTTATTTAGGACCGTACCGGATTACTCGAAAAATTAGTTTTCCCCCTTGTTAAAACCCCGCGTTAACAGTCAAGTGCCGAGTTTTATCCACTACCCGAATCGAAATGCTACTGTCATCCAGAGCACCGATCTTGGGCTTTGCAACTTTCCCACCGTACTTTTCGCGATTCCCAATATCTCATTCCTCCCCAAATCTTTGTCAGATCGCTACAAACATCTTTCCCCTCCATATGTCTCTTTATTCCACACAAACCAAGGCGTTTAGGATGGGAGGCTATAGGCACACACTACTAAGATGAGAAATTTGTCTTTGTCTTTTCGGGTGGGGTAAGAGCTGCCACCCAGGACCCAATCAACACATCGTGAAGAGTGCACGAGAAGAAACCACAGCAGGTGGTCAGCCAAGAGTTGCGGGGGTGAGACTCTTTCTCCCCCGCGACCAGGCCATGTTGCTCCTCAAAACCAATCCGCTGCCCAGGGATTCAGCGCCCCGCAATAGCGGGTGAAATGAGGAATCCTCGGAGCTCAAGTTCATTTGGCCAGGCGCCAGATGTGGGGGATAATCGGCCCGGCCCCCGGCGGGGGGAATTTGGCTGGCTACCGTAATCGCGCGAGGTCTTGGGACAGCAAATTTTGGGCAAAATTAAAGGTTAAACACAAGCTATGAGTGGAAGCTTAATGTTTCGTATTCAATAACGAAAGCGTTTAAGGTACGTATTACGTAGGTATTCTATCGAAAACTTTCGATAAAGGCAAAAACAAGCTGATTTTTCGATTTTTTATAGTTTTTTGACGTCCCGATACATCTACACCATAATAACTGTTTTATGCCCGCTGCGCTACTCCGCTAGATTCAGATCTGAGATCGAGGTGTGCATTTTGGACTGTTGTTTTTGTTGTCATTTCTGGAATTGTTGATTCGAGGACGCTTGCCTTTCTAGGGAAAAGTATAGTAGTCGAGCAAGGTATAGTTAAAAATTTAGGAAGGCTTTAGGAAACCGCTAGTTTTTCACTTCTATTCGAGAGCTTTTGAGTGGTGTCAAAAAATCTCTGATCTGAGCTTTCTGCAAAACGCTGGAGGCGGTTAGCCCTTAGCCAGAAGTATCTAAAAACTTTCGAATAACCAAACTTAGAGAAGTTATAGGCAATTAGTTAAGACATCTGACTAAAAAAAACAACCGTTTTTCCAGAGATACTATCATACGTACTCTTATCCCACTTCTGACCCCCACTTTTTCACACCTGTCCCCAAATCCCGGCCAAAAAAACACTTGTCCATATCTCCCCTCCACCCATATTGTGTCCAGGCCATAAAAGGCGCTAAACTATCACCCGAGGGGATCATTTACCATGGGTACTTGTCCATCTACCTCACTATCCAGCCCCTTTCTAACGCCCCCGCCATCACCATATGGTGTGGGCCCTTCAGGGCTGGATAACCCGAGGGCAGTCATGGTATAGTGGTGGCCTTGAAGTGTGTCCTCGGGGTAGATGAGAGGCTAGAGAGAGAGAGAGCGAGAGAGAGAGATAGAGAGAGAGGAGAAAAGTGATACCCTTAGGGTATCTCTAGGTCTCTTTTCACTAGCTCTGTCATCTCAATAAATCGAGAACCAGGTGGCGGGCGACACGCTAATACCAGGTTACGCGAGTGTTATCAAATCTATAGAGACAATGTGTGAGATCTGGGGCTATGGTATGTATACGGTATCTGGGGCACGCGTTAATTTGATAGCATATCGGATTAGGAATGTTGGGGGAGGTGTGAATATTTGAGCCGATGGGGTACGGTACTTTGGGCAAGCTATAGGCGACCTGTAGCCGGAATTGATTACATAATCGAATTAGGAACTGTAATTCAGGGACTATTTGGTGGGACAATTTGCAAAAGTGGGAAATAACGTACCCGGCTTGCAAATTAACATTTCAAAATATATTTTTTGAAACCGCTCAAAACAATTTGTAGCATTGCCCGGTTGCGGTAGTTCGGCAATTAAAATAATTATAAAATGTCAGAAATTTATACTTTTGATATAAAAAGAAAAGCAAATTCATACAAAAAACCTCGAAGTACCGAATTTTTGACATTTCCATGTGATGGATTTCAACATTATGATTTGCGGCATTATGATAGCAAATATCGTTTGCTTTTGATGGAAAATTTTATTTTATTTTTCCTCGTTTGGGCGCCCATTAACCCCAAGGAACGCACCTGGAACCAGATCTTCACTTGCGTCTCGGACAGCCCAAGCGACGTGCTGAACTCGGCGCGTTCAGCTATGGAAAGGTATTGTTTTTGTTGGAATTTTCGTTCAAGCGAGACGAGTTGCTGGAAAAAAATTATTTAGTTTTTAGAAATCATGGAGCGCGTACCTGTGTGCTGAACGGTGTCCTCGGTTTCCGGTTGCTCTTGTGCTTTCTCAGCATACACTTGTTGAGCCCGATGGCCAGCTGGGCTTCTTCGAGGCTACAAAACGTCAGGCAATTTTTAAATGTTTCTAATAACCTACGAAAATTTTTACAACTTTACTTTCCTAGCGTTATGATATGAAATTGTAATGTTGAAACTTACTAGGAGAAGATTCAGATCGGCTGGAATTCCCTAGCATCCAGGAAATGTCGGGACAGGTTGAGGGGATGAAGCTGAGGAATCGGGGAGACGAATCGGAAGTGGATGGCATCGACAATCTGAAAATCTCCGATTTTTCTTGACCTTTTGGTGTCACCGTCCCTTTAAATCGCTTTGAAAAAGTTTGAGTTCTGAAAATTGTCGATTATTGCGCTCAATTTTTGGTGGGACTATCCTTTTCAAGTACTTGCAAGATCTTGAATTCGGGAAGAGAATTCGTGATTTTTTTACTTTTGATGTCATTGTCCCTCTAAGATGTATTTTGAGGTCACCTACCTTTGTTGAGCCAAGAAGAAAAACGTCGGATCGAAGGGCGGGGTGCCGAATTTTAGGGGGAACCCAATCGGAGATAGGATAGGAGCAGGAAGTGCCCGGAGTGGCTGGGATGCCGATGCCGATCGGGAGCGTCGCATCGGATCTCGGCTTCTCGTCGTCGTCTTTCTTCAGGAGGGAGGCCACGGAGAAGATGGACGGGCGTTTACCTTCGACCATCTGAAAAGTCGGATCACGGTTTTATAATCGAAAAACCACGAAGTTTAGAAGAAACTGAATCGACATAGAGCCGAGTAAGGTTAAGGATTTCTTGAAGCTCATTTAACTGAAACATATATTGCCACTAAGCCAAAAAATCAAGTCGTTTCAAAGCAAGCCTAATCGAAAGACGCTATGCAAAGCCTTACATTTTCTTGATGTTATCGAAGCGGAAAAATTGAAGAAAACGCAGAACTTTTGAGGTTTGATTTCAGTAGAGTGCCATTGCAGTTTACTGCCATTTAAAATGGTTGATTTTATCAAATATGCATTCTAAGGACTTTTATTTACTATTATTTTTATTTTATTTATTTTTCGGACTTTGGTTGATATTTTAGACTTATTCTTCTTAGAAAAGATTAAAATATTATTTTCAATGTTTTTCGAACTTTGGGTCTTACAGGTGACCTTGCTCAAAATGAAACCTAAATCCTGCCCCGCTACACGTAACCCATACGCGATTTCGCTGAAACACTAATCCGAAGAATTAGGCGCTGGTAACGACTGGCTAAGCCCCCGAAGTCGCTAACCAGTTGTCCATATAATAGCCCCCAGTCTGGAGCGGGCCAAGTTATTGCTTTACAATCTGGCGCTATTGCCCACAATAGACAATGGGCCAAACCGCTGATCACCCTCTTAGACCCCTAATTTTCTCAAAAATAAAAATTTCAAATTTGGGAAAATTTTTCCGGAATTTCGAGTTGATAATTTGGGGGTATAAAATGCTATCGGCCTGGATTTATTAGGGGTTTTGTGGAATTCGGAAAAATAGAGTGGTAATTGCTGAAACTCGGATTTGAACTTTTGGACACAATGTAACAACTCTTTTTCGAAAGAAAATTTTCAGACTTTTAAAATATTGAAACAATCAGAAAATGTCCCAGTAATTTACAAAAAAATGGGGTAAAATTCTTCATATACCCTAAATTTTCTCGTTGCCATCCGCTACCATAATCCGTTCATAAAATAAGCAAGAAGAACGAGACAGCGAGAGAGAGAACAAGACAGAGACAGAGAGAGAAGGAGAGAGGAGAGAGAGAGAGAGAGAGAGAGAGAGGAGGGAGAGAAGCCGTCAGAACACTGTTGCGGAATCGAGTTGCCCAGGTCATAGAACATAAAAGACCTTTAAAATTTACCGAATGATCAAGCCATTGAAGGTTACGGTAACCTGTGAAAACAGGAAGTACTGGAGTACGCCGATAGATATGTATCGACAAGAGTTAATAAACATCGAAAATTATTTAAAAAGAAGCAAATTGTAGCCAAAAATTCGAGTTACTAGGGTACGGTAATGATTCAGCGGATGAGATACCGGGCGAGGTAGGTAGGTGCGTAGGGGGTATGGGTTTTGGCAAGAGTAAAAATTCATTAAAAATTATCCAAAAATCTTCAGATTTCACTCTTAATTGAGCCATCCTGGGTTACGGTACCCTCATCAACCACCCCTTGCGGTCATCAAGAGACCCCAAAGTGGTTGGGATGGGTGGGTGTGTTTGTCTGTGTGCATATACAGGACAAGGAGGAGGAGATTGCCGAATTGGCTGCCGAGGGCGGGGCTTGAACCCATCCCCCCCTCCACCACCACCGCGATTTGGTCATTAGGAGCAAGATAGGGGAATTGGGAGGGGCGTGGAAGCTCTCGGAAGACCGAAAGGAGCACGAGGGGGGAGGAGGCAGAAGCTCTCAATTTCCAGCCCCAATCACCGGCCCGCCACCCGAGGGGGGCCTTCTGCTCTTAATTGCATGGCAAACACAGGGCAGGAGGCGCACTGGCTGGGGTACGGTAGCTTCCGGAGCGAGGGCGTGGATTAGCGCGGGGAATTATGAAAGTAGACCAGAATCTGGATATCCAACGATCTGACTTGAGTTTTATTCGGAAACGGTGCGGTAAATTCCGGACTCACTGGGGTTGTGCCCGCTGAAGATAGGGAGAAAGTATCGAGGAGAGAAGGTGACACAACAACTATCATATAAACTACAATATGCTCTTTAAAGGGCCGTAGAAGGCAGAATTCGAAGTCCACCGAAGTAGGCCGTTTTCAACTTGCAACAAACGCTCTGGTTTTGACGAAAGTGTCAGGATGAGGAAGTCGCATTTCGAATTTTTAGTGTCTCGCATTTTTAGTGACTGATGGTAAATCCGACTTGATGATTCTAGTCTCTGATTAACTCAAAAGCTGCAACCGATGATTTATCTTGCCAACACTTTCAAGGGACCGACAAGGCAAGTTAATCAAATTTTATTGGCTACCGATTCACATGACTTTGAGGCAACCTCAACACACGCAAGGTGTGTTACGCGCGACTTTTTAGAGAGCGGAGCGCCATGGCAGGTTTCCCATATAGCCTGCACGTTACGGGTCTCAAGATCCATAAAAACTGAAGAGTACACAAAACCCATAGCCGGGCTTTTCTTATCTCTTTTACCAGATTTTCAAATACATGAGTTCGCAAGATTAGATATCGACCGATCGCTTACCCAAATCTAGCTCTAGACGTGGCTGGCAGCTGTTTTATTATCCTACTCAATTACCATTGCCTTTAGGGGTCCTTTAATGACACAATCACTGTTTGGTCATGCCCCGGGCAGTCGCTAACTGGTTGCGAGAGAGAGTGAGAGAGAGAGAGAGAGAGAGAGAGAGAGTGGGAGAGAGCAATGGGGAAGAGCCAGGTGAGATGGACAGTGTCAAGGACTGCCTGGATCTCCCCTTCTCTGTATTTATTAACCCCCTTCACGGCTATCTGCTTCTCGCCATCTTGCCCATTCGAATGGAAGTGTCAGTGGTGTTTTGGGATATTACCCATCATTTGAAGGGGCTGATACGGTAATTTGGGGGTGCAGTATAGGTTATTGGGCATAGAGGTCGGTATTTCTGCGGGGATAGGAACAAGCGGGCGGATGCCTCTAAAAAATGCCACAGTAAGCCTATTAATTGGGAACGCAGACATCTGGTAATTAAATGGTAGAAAAACAAGCAGAAATCGAGGAAAGCTACGCATACGAAGATAGAACATGAAAAGTCCTTGCTCCCCGAAAAACCTATGATATCATTTTTCAATGCGCCGCGGAAAATTGAAAATAATTTAAGTTTCTTGTTAAGGTTTTTGCGGGGTTTTGTCTTTGTCGAGACCTAGTCGTCGAAGGGCCGAATTCACGCTTCCAGCAGTACTTTTAAAAATCCTAAATTAGCCGTTTTGATCACCCAGTGAAACGCCAATTGTTAGATGTTAGCGAGTAAATTAGTAATACGCTGTAAAGAAGGGATAAATTCGTATCTAGAGCTAACCGCGCTATATATCAATTTTCTACCGTACCCCCAAACCCAGACGCGAAAGTGGATTGTCCCACCGCCTCTTCCCTCAAAACCGGGGTAATTCATCGGCACCAGTAATTGTTGCCCCCTCATCGGTGTGGGCCCCATTAGGCCCATTAGGTGGGCCCTGGTGGGCCATCTTCCACTTTTCCTGCTCCTCCTAAAGTCCCAAGAAGAGCCCGATAGCCACTAACTTTTACTGCCCAGGAAAGTCATTATGAGTGCGGGGAATTGGTGTCTGACTGTCTGTCTGTCTGTCCGTATGTCTGTCCATTCGTCTGTCTCCCACCACTTTGAGATCAATTATCGGAAAATTGGCCGCGGCGTCTGTTTTCGGTGCTCTCGGCTGGCCGGAAGCCATCACAAAATTGGGGGGCTTTTGCAGGGCGGGAAGTTGGAAATTCGCCACTAGCGTTGGAATTTTCTGGGAATTGGCAGCTGGGCAATAGGACGGGGAAATTATAGTCGCAAAGGTGGAAAAATTGGAGGATCAGAAAAGTGTTCTTACAAAATCTAAAAAAGTATACAAAAAGCAAAAGTCAGGCACAGTACGATTGGCTCGTCGCGAAAAATCTACCTAATACGCATGCGCTCAAAGTCAAGTAACGGTTTAAGGAGCGTAATGCAGGCGGCTGTGCTATCAAACTAACTCGGAGGACTTAACTTATCGAAAAGCCGTCCGATTACGCCAGTAGCGAGTCGTCGATAGGAGCGTCAAGTAGGCGTCTATTGCGCTAAATTCAGCATCAGACATTACCGAACTCAATGAGGTCCAGTGTATACTACTTGTAAGACCCCGACTATCGCGGCTGTTACAAATTGCAGCGTAACGTAGTTTAATGGCGAAAAGCCTGCTGATCAAAGCTGTTCTCGTGTTAAGTCCAGAAAAACGAGACGGTGACCAGAGTTATTGAGTTCGTAATCACTTGCTCCGGCGGCAAAGCCAAGCTTTTGGCAAAATTACCGTGAGAGTCGCCTTGACTCAGGATTAGAGATCGGTTAGTGGATACAAAATACGACTTCTGGCTTGCGAGAGAGAAATGAAGTGAGTGAGAGACAGAGAGGGAGAGAGAGAGGACGACATGAGAGAGAGAGAGAGAGAGAGAGAGAGAGAGATAGGAGAGAGGGAGAGAGAGAGAACATACTGATTCAAGAAAATTGAAATGAAGCTTCGATTGGCCGAACAGCTTTAGAATAGCTCAAAACTTTCTCTTTGGAACAAGTTAACTAGGATACTGATTAGCACAAGATACTGAAATGCTGAGATTCTGAATTCCGCTACCGTATTTTTTCCTTATAAAGCCAGATGACGTTTTATCCACTTTGGAACCCGGCCCAAATTCCTAAATTTAACCCTCGAAACAGGAGCTAAATTAGCGCCTTTTGCAGCAAAAGCCCCCGCGTCAGGACCCCGGAATTAGTGGTTAAACGGCTAAAATCTTCCGTTTTTTCGGTGGTGTAGGCATGGGAAAATTGTGGTCACCGATAATAGTCGGAGTGAGAAACGGGATGCTAATTGGCTTTTTGCCCAATTTTTTTCCGAGCACTAATAATAGTCAGGCGGGGTATGGCGTGGAAAAAAACGCGAGATTTTTTCCACTACAAAACGGGAAGGTAGTAATTTCAATTGGGCCGCCGATTCAGGTCCGGGTTTTTTGGAAAGGCGATGCTGAAAATTCGCCGAAAAACGCCGAAAATGGTGTGTGTGGACAATAAAAATCGTAATCGCGGGGGAATTGAATAGGTGTAGAGCGATGGGCGGAATCGCGACATTTATTACTTTTTTGGGAGGTTGCCGATGGTTGGGGATGAATAATGCCTGTGAATAGTAGTGAAATGGAATTGGATCGTTTTCCGGACTTCTGGGTATATTAAAAACCGTATGGTCACGTGCGACCGTCACTTACGCACGCCAAGTCATTGTTACACGGATCCAATTTTCGATGAAGTTTCAGAAAATGATTGCTATTCCAGGGATTATTATTGATATCCTAATTCAGCCTAAACCGAAAAAAAACAGCAAATTCAGTTTGAAAAGGCACCAGATTTTAAAGTTTTTTTTTGTTTACAGCTTTGCAACAAAAGTTTTAACGGAAGTAGTAAAAAATTTTTAAGCGTTCTAAAACATATAAATTAAGATCTGCAAATCAAAAGATAAATAAAATTAAAAATGGACGACGAGACCTTCGAGAACAAATCGAAACATCACCCCGGCTTCTATACAAATCTGCTCGCTTAATGGATTCTGCACCGATTAATTTGCTGCTAAAAATCGCCCATGTATTCCAGCCTTCCTAGTCCCTTTAAATCAATAATTAAAGAATTCCGCATAAACATTCTAAAAATACAAGTCAAACAGGCCAGTATCCTGGCATACTCCCCTTAAAACCCCATTAGGGATTTTTTCGAAAGCAGGCCCATAGCTAAAACTGATCAGCCAGCCTGCACTAACTTGAACATCCGATCCTTGTTTTCAACTTTTTCTGGGCCCTAAGATAATGTTGACTTTGTGTCAAAAGCGTGCTCAAGGCGTTCGGGCTCAAATTACTTGCGGCTGACCGCAAAGTTTATGTTTTCAAGGAGTTAGAGCAGACCCGAGTGATTAGGAAAAACAAATCGAGCTCCGGGAGATCTGTTTTGATCTCTGAAAAAAGTGAGCGGGAGAGAGAGAACGAGAGAAACAGGGTAATCACCCCTGAAATAATGTTTTTCTTGTCGCGACGAGGGGTAAAGTGATCGCCCCGGGGTGAGGATCACAAATTTCGGCTTTTCGACCCGAGCCACGGGGCGACAAGTGACACCGACAGAGGGGGAGAGTGGAGAGAGCAGGAGAGCCCGACTCCGCCCACCAATTCGTCCAAATAGCCCCGAGGGGGATCTGTGTGACATGGTCGAGGCTACCGTAGAATTTGGGGTGTTGATAGGGCAAGTGACCATAAAGGCCAGTTTCCACATTGCTCTAACCTGAATCTATGAATGGGCCCGAGTATCTACAGAAATTAGTTTTTGCAGGAGCTGGCGTATTGTCCTGGTCAAAGATCTAGATTATGCATTGCCATCTTGATTTTGGCAATGAATTTTCAGTTTTTGGAACCCTGAACTTTCGCAGGAACAATCGGATTCTATAGAAAAACAGCTGGAAAAAAGAAAACAAGAGAATGAGGAATGAGGGGCGAGAGAGAAAGCGAGAGAGAGCGAGCGAGAGAGGTAAGAAAATAGATTAAGTAAGATAAAAATGATAGAGAAAGCGATAGATAGCGATAGAGAGAAAAAGCATGAGAGAGTCCCAGTGAGAGCGAGAGCGATAAAGAGACTAAGTGCGGGTGGAGTGAGGCAAAGCGAGACCTAGGGAGCGAGAAACACCGGTGATTTGAGCCGGTCTCCCGCGATGCATGTCGCCGACGAAATCTTTAGAAATTCGTTGCGGGTCTATGTATTTAAACTGTTATGAACGTACTGCCCTCGGTTTCCAAAAAGATGTTGCGGGCCGGTGCGTGCGTTTTTTCGAAGTATGACGCTGCCGCACGGACTACAGGTCAGAATCTAAAGCATTTGCTGTATCACTTGTTTTTTCTCAAACACAAAAGCTTGGCCGTCCCCTAAAAACCGCTCATCTACCGTACCCTACAGCTCATTTCCACCCAATCAAGCATCGCTTTGGGGGCCCCTATTTTCGTTGATGAATTAGGAATGGGGCCCCTAGTATGGGCCTTTAGGGCCACCGTTCTATTAGACAGCCTTCTCCTCCTCGGCAAGGGCAGCCGGTTGGAAGGCAATTTCCGCTCATTTCGCCCATCCGTCCATTAACCCCCTATATACGGATGGGGGGCAGCATCTTTGCTTCTTCTGCCACGAGAACCACTCAATTTCTCGGCCTGCGCCCAAAATGGAATCTGATGAGGGGGTCACATTGCCCCATCACTCTTTTTTTCGGGGGAATCAGAGAAATTGCGGAGCGGCTAGATTGGGGGTTTCTGAAAATAGGAACCTTGGAATTGCTTTTGCAGAAGTGGTCTTCGGGATTACTGTAGTTCTCGGCTAGGCTGGACTGCGCATTAGCGCAGCGGCGTGATTTTCAGGGAGCTGTGAGTAAACCTTGGAGAGCCCCGTCCACATCTTCCGTGAAAATGACGAACGGATGTCGCGTAGGTGGAGCACGCGTCCGTGCGCATTGCGGCGGTGTGGCAGAAGCGTACGGAATGCGTAGCGGGAGCGTGGCCGCTGGGTAGCGGAGCTTTGACCTATGCGTAGCGGCAGCGTCGCGGTTTCGCCGCTGCAGCACTATCTGTAGTGCTTGCGCAGGGCTTACCAAGATAGTGCGCAAAGGATACGCAACAGATCCACTGTGTAGCGTGGCTGCGCGTCATGTATGAGCAGCACGCGCCTTGCCTACGCGTCGTGATCAGTCTTTGAAGGGAGAGTTCAAGATCCCAGCCGCGGTGCGGTCGGATGTTATATATCGTGTAACATGACCTTCTCGTGTGTTTATTTTAAGTCTGTGTTTCTTTCATTTGGCGATGGTATTTAAGCCCTGTTATGTCGGGTTTTTTTTGACGCTTCGGGGTCGTTGTCACCATCCATTAAGTGTTCCAGCCCTCACCCATTTAAAATTAACCCTTTTCACGGCGCGGCAAATTTGCGATGCCATTTTGGCACACCACCAATTTTCGATATCATTTTGCAGACCGGTCGCACCTAAATCGGAGTGGTAGTTTGCGGCTGAAAGCAGACTTGGATTAAAATAGCTTCCTCTTTGCAGGGTTGCCCTATAATCAGCAATTTACTGGTCGCAAATCGTCAGTCGTTGTCCAAATAGTAGTTGCGTCCTGTCAGGCAATAACAAAAAGTTGGCCCGTTAAGTACCAGTTTCAGTTTTTTTGAAAGTGGTGATTTTCCACGTCGCTTAGGATCAGGAGAATGGAAGCGGAAAATCAAATCTTCAGACGAATAAGTTAACGAAGCGTTTTAAAGGGACGGGCAAGGTAAGGTTATACATTTTACGTGCTATAGATTTCAGCGCGGCCGCGTCACGCAACGCAGCCCCTTGCGTTTGGGTGTCGCCGCTACCTTATGGAAATCAATCGGTATTAAATCAGAATCGTTACCTTGCCCGTTCCGTTTCGCGCGAAGAGTTTAACGCGTAAAATGATGGATTTTATATCGAATAATGTTTTACCTTCAACTTACCTTTAACGCATCACTGCGCAAAAACCTGATTTTCCGCCTTAAAACAAGTGCCGACATCACCGGAATCGTCGAAAAGTGTCGGCATTCGCGCCCCCAAGGCCCAAATGTCCAATCACCCACTCCCGGCGGCCGTCTGGGAGTATCGTTGTGGGAAGTTGGTCAGTGACAATTGGTCCTCACTACCGAGCCAATGAATCCCCTCTGATCTCTGCCGCCCACCGATTGACTCCATCCATCAGGCGCCTCATTTGCTTACAGTGCCCCTCGGGTGCCCTGGGGGTATATTGAGGGGAGAAAGAGAGAGAGAGAGAGAGAGAGTCCGAGGGGGAGTTGAGAGAGAGCGAGAGAGGGAAGTAAGGAAGTGGCTTCCTGAACACAACTGTCCCCTACTGGAGGAGCAACTCTTGGGGGTGCGAATGTTGTTTTAGGGAGTGGAGAAGCTGCTGTTAAAAATCGATAAAAATAGAACCAGAAATTT
>CATQJA010000305.1:0-12393 GCA_958295435.1 Mesorhabditis spiculigera
ACTACTATACTATACGGATTTATTTTCCGGCCCTCAAAAAGTTTATTTTACAACACCAATATGTTTATTTACCAAACATGTTTCACCAAGACCAAACCGGGAAGAAAAATGCCTTTCCCCCAAAGTCAACCGTTACCCCTCACCTCCAAACACATCGCAAAAATAACGGAAGAGTGTGCGAACTTATTTTACAATAGTAAAACGGTTATTTCCTGCCATCTTTTACGAAAGATGCTTCTCCAAGGTCAAATTGGGGAGAAAAAATGGGCCCTTTCCCCGGTGGAGGAAATTGGGTCAGCCGTTCACCGCTCACCTTCCCGTGTGAAAACACAGGGCAAAATGAGGGAGGAGTGCGCGAGCTCCTTTTTTATACCAACCAGGGAGGACCCGTCCGGAAAGAGGTTTCATTAATCAAGCGCGCACGGAGGAACGGTTCCCATCTGTCAGATCCCACCAAATAAAAGGGCTCGTGAGTGCGGGTTGAGCCATTTTGGGATCCCTCCCGATCCTCTATTCCAGCTACAGTTTTTTCGTTTGCCTTACGTTTGCCTTCCCTTTAGCCTTGCCTCCTACCTTCCCTCTTGCCTTCCCTTCTGACTTCTCTCTTACCCTCCCTTTTACCTCTCTCTCTCTTGCTTTCCCTTTTGCCTCTCTCTTACCTTCCCTCTTACCTTGCCGTTGACCTTGCCATACCCCGTTTTACTTACTTTCCACCTTCTTACGCTACCGTACAACCATGAAACGTTCGAGACCAGATCGGTTGGTTGACTATAGCCCTTCTCCTACGCCACCGGAAGACTACCGGTTGGTTGATTACAGCCTTACACCGTCACCGTCGGAAGAAACAACCCGGCCACTGGTCGACTACAGCCGTTCACCGTCCCCACCAGGAAAACAGGTCGGTTCTGGGGGAAATTGGTTTTTAACGCCAAGGGAAAGGGATAGGCTTTATACTAACGAAGAACTTCATTCCTTTGACAATTCTGGCCTTACAAAAAAGTTTCATAAGAATTTGAATGCATATGTCTATGAAAATGTAATCACTTGGGAGAAATTAACTGGCAGGATAGAGTTAGGATTCCTAGAAAAAACCTTTCAAATTGCTTTGGATTCTATTTTGAATGAATACGTTACCGAGACAGGAGAGCCCATAGAAACAGTCAAATTTTCCGTTACGTTAGAACATAAATCTCTGCTAGAGGCTGGCAAGAAAGGATGCTATCTTCCCCCTAGGACGCGTGACATGAATGATAGTTATGCGTTGTTCATGATTTTTGAAAACATGGCCCAAAGCAATGAGCACTATACTTTAGATGAGAATATGAGAATCGTTGTCAACATTAAATCACCTTTATTAGGGGGTGGAAGAAGGGATAAGACAAATTTTACTGAAGGGGAACCCCCTATCCCCGATAACTTGTGTCTCCTCCGAGCCCTTGCACGTGCAATCGTAAATGCAGACCTAGAACAACTTAGTGCCCGAGATCCCAAGTGCTATTCGAATGGGGAATACGAAAAACTGAGCAAAAAACTTGATCACATATGTCTAAGTTGGGAATATGCCAATCTTTTGGGATTAGAACTTGCCGCGACATGCCTACCAAAGTTTTGTCCTAAGGATGCAAAACCAATGTCATTACGAGACGTTGTTACCATACAAAGAAATTTAAAAGGCTACCGGATAGTTGTTTATGACAATAATGGGGCGATGATCTTTACCCCAACCCATTCACGAGATCCCCTGTTAAAAATCCTCTATTCCGAGAATCACTACTCCACTTTCTTCACGGTCAAACATACTTTTAATGGTCGTGAACGCCCAAGGCTAGAATTTTGTTGTAAACGATGTGGAGTACTCAAATCTAACAGTACCTCGCATAACCGTTGCCCAATGGCTTGTTTATACTGTCAGAAAGCAGATAGAACATGTACCGTCATCGTCGAAGAACAAACTTCTTGCCTAACCTGTAGGAGAACTTTTCCAAATTTCCAATGCTTTGATAACCACTTTAGAAAGGACAAATGTACCTCACGTAGCCATAAATGCACTTCCTGCGGGGAAGAGATGAGAAAACATCTTTTGAAAATTCATGAATGTTTTACCAAATATTGCGGAAAATGTCGAACGGATATGCCCCTTACTCACAAATGTTCCTGGCTACCCGTCAAGGATGCTAAACGCAATCAATCCCTACGGAAAGCAGGCACTTTTCGCTTTCTCTATTTTGACTTTGAGACCGACTGTGTTAGGCATGATGAGAAGGGTAATATCATATGGCTACCTAGACATACAGTAAACCTAATTTCCTTTATTAAGGTTTGCAACCTATGCGCACCTAAGGACCTCCTTCCAACCAATCTAGAAAGCAAGCGTCATGCGCCACGGGATTTTATCTGTCCGCAATGTGGACCTGTAGGTGTGCAACTTTGGGAGCCTATACCCGGGAAACATCCGGACGATCTTATCGAGCGTTTCTGCCGTTTCCTCCTTTTCAATCAACAAAACGACCGCTACACCTGCATTGCGCAGAATGGCGGCTCTTACGACACCCATTTTATCCTCAAACATTGCATTAAACTAGGTGTAGTCCCGCAAGTAATTTTTAACGGTCAAAAAATTTTGAGCATGGAATTTGTGAGACCTAGAAAGAATTTCATTAAAAACTTGAAGAAAGGACCCTTAGGAAACGTGGAATGGACACCAAAAAATACCCCAACTAAACAAGAGTCGCTCATCAATAGGGTTAGGTTTCTGGATAGTAGAAATTTTGCATCTATTCCTCTTAGTCAATATGCTGCTTGCTTTGACCTGCCAGAAAAGAAGGGTTTTTATCCATTATTCCTCACCGCAGCGCATAAGACCTCAAATGAATGGCCAGATCCAAAATATTTTGGGGCCGACACCATGTCTGTAAAGCAGGTCAAAGAACTGCACTCGTTTTTAAACGAGAAAAAGCGGAATGGGATACCTTTTGTCTGGGAGGATGAGTTCAAGGAGTATTCTAAGAGTGATAGTCTAGTATTGATGATGGGCATGATGAAGTTTCGCAAATTTTTTATCGAAAATGCCGGTTTCGACCCGTTGCAAGAGGAGATTACTTTGGCATCTACCTGTCTGAAAACCTTTCGCTACAATTTTCACAATCCAAACTATTCTATTGCCGTGATACCCGAGTATGGACTTTCCCCACACTTTGTTTCCGCGATTAGTCAAAAGTACCTAGCATGGTTGGAAAAGGAGCAAAATATTCAGATTCAAAGAGCGACTTTCGGCGGAGAAAAGACGGTGACGATGAAATCGGGACGTACGTTTAAACTAGATGGCTATCGAGAACTCGAGGATGGGACACGGATCGCTTATGAAGTCAACGGGTGTGTATTTCATGGCTGCCCCTGCATAACAAACCGCAACCTGCACAGTCCCTTTTCTGGAAAAACGATGGAGGAACTCTACGATCTGACGATAGCAAGGAAGGACGAACTGGAAGATGAAGGTTTTAATGTCAACATGGTATGGGAATGCGAAATCAAGGAAATGTGTCGACAAAACAAGGAGATGGCCGAATTTATCAAGAGGTACGATTTTGTTGGCAACTTGATACCACGTAATGGCTTCCGAGGGGGTCGAACACAAACCTTTCACATGCGCGCAAATTTAAAAGAAGGCGAATTTATCCACTATTACGATGCAGTTTCTTTGTACGCGGCGGTTGGGGCTTTCTGCCCGTTTCCGATCGGAGAGCCTGAAATCATCTTCCCACCGGACAACACCGTGATTCCGGGTTCACCAAAGTTAAGCTACAAGGGCATGTATTTTTGCACGGTTTTACCACCTCGAAATTTGAAAATTGCAATCTTACCTATTAGCTACAAACAGCAAATGATTTATACACTTTGTCGAGCCTGCATGAAGGAACGCTGCGAAAATGGGAAAAATTTGGGCTATAAAATCTGCGCGCACACGGTAGATCAACGTAAAATTAGGGACATTTGGACCTCGTTTGAGTTAGAACTAGCCCTCGAACACGGTTACGAGATTTTGGATGTTATCGAGGTCTGGCACTGGTCCAAATGGACAGACTCGGATCCGGATTGGAGGATAATTCCCGAAAATGGACTCTTTTCAGCCTATATGCGACTATTTTTGAAGCTAAAGTACGAGGCGAGTGGATGGCCCGATACATGTCAGACGCCAGAAGAACGAACGCATTTTCTAGCTGATTTCGAGGCTCGTCACGGAATGGCTTTGGATCCGGCTGCCCTCGATATGCCGAACAAGGGTAAACGCTTCCTCGCAAAGGCCTGCCTTGTCAACCTGGTAAGTTCCCATTTGTCCAGAACAGACTAATCATCATTTTTTAGTGGGGCCGCTGCGGACTGAAGGCCGACCGTTCTTCAGTGACTTTTGCGAACACACAGCAGGCGGTTGAAAAAGTTTGGAATGATCCTACACTCGACATTACCTACGACAAAATTTTTGAAGCAGGAGACACGCCAATTTGGCTTTTCACTCATCGGAAGAAGCAGGATTGGATTCATTCTGCCCCTTTTGGTAAGTCCAAACATGCACGAACAGATTCAAACTTTTTTAGGTAGCCTCCCTATTGCATGCTTGACGACGTCCTATGGTAGGATCCGGTTAACCAAATGGCTGCTCGAGATTGGATACGATCAGGTTAGTTAAACTCAAAAAAAGACAGATCAAAAACCAAATTTAGATTTTGTACTCGGACAGCGACTCATGCGTGTGGATTGCCCGCGACGACGATCCCAAACACCAAGAATTTCTGAAGAGGAATGCTGGCGAAAACCTAGGTCAACTGAAGAATGAGGTGGGTGAAGGTTATAGAATTACAAATTTTGTTAGTGGGGGAAGCAAGCAGTATTGCCTTCGACTGTCAAAATATGATGCCCGAGGCCAGATTATCGACACGGTTGAAACAGTAAAACTGCGAGGAATATCGCAAAACTCTAGCAATAAGGATATAGCTACTTTCCAGAACATGGAGAAACAAGTCGAGAACCTGCTTCGGGGCAACATTGAAGACCCTTTAATCTTTTCAGGCCCCCAAGTTAAGAAGCGTTTTGGTCAAGTAGGTACTTCTATCCAAAATAAAAAATACATTGCCCGGCTTACGGGGGGTCAAATTTTACCAGATGGCTCCGTACTACCTTTCGGTTACCTTTTCGACTGAGTGGGTCGGGGGTCGGGGGTTTGGGGGGTTGGGGGGTCGGGGGGTTGGGGGGTCGGGGGGGTTGGGGGTTTGGGGGGTCGGGGGGTTGGGGGTTTGGGGGTTTGGGGTTGGGTCGCGGGGGCTCCCCCCTCCCGGAGGGCCCTCCCGCCAGGGCCTTCCTCCCGCCAGGGCCTACCTCCCGTCAGGGCCTTCCTCCCGCCAGGGCCTTCCTCCCGCTAGGGCCTTCCCGCCAGGGCCTTCCTCCCGCTAGGGCCTTCCCGCCAGGGCCCTCCCCTCCCTCCGGGCGGGCTTAAAAGGCAAGGAGAGGAAAGGTTTTTGAATAATGGAGTCATTCAAGTTCAAACACCCGTGTTCAATTTTTGCTTTTTGTCAGAGTCTGGGCGGTAAAACCACCTGGACTTTGAAATTGTTGCGAAATTATGAAAGCTTGATGGAAAATTCTAAAGATGTAAGAAAAATTTTGTATTTTACGGGGTCAAATACGCAAAGTTTTCGTGAAAAGGTCCACGGGATAAAGGGACTGGAAATTATTGAGGGGGCCCCGACCGAGGAGGTCGTGAAGAGTCTGAGAAATTGTATTTTAGTTATTGACGACCTCATGACTGAAATTGATGAGGGTTTGATGGCTAGGCTCACCAGTAAAGTTACCCACCACCAAAACTGCACGCTAATTTTTTTGAGCCAAGACGCTTTTCGAAGCAGGCGAACCGCGCGGGTAAATGCCAATTACATTGTTTTGTTGCGGTCGGTGGCAGACCAGTTGCAAGCCAGACAAATTGGTATGCAGTGTTTCCCCACGCAATTTTCCTACTTTTGGGATAGTTACCGTTCAGCTACCGCCCTGCCATACGGTTATTTGGTAATTAACTGCCACGCTAGTTTAGAAAATTTGGACCACCGGCTCGTAACGAGCATTTTCCCAGAGGATATAAATCAAATTTTTTACCTACCTCCTTAGTTTCAATGCACTGTTCCCATTTGGCATTTCTAAACCGTCTCTCCAGTAGCAAGAACCCCCGCCAACTTTTGAAAAAGGCCAAAAACGTTGAAATTAAGGTTTTGGTTGAGCTGCTGGCTAATATCGTGCGGGGGAGTATTCCTCTGTTCAAGTACGAAGTCAAAAGGCTCCAGCCGTACTTTGAGGTTATCAAAAAACTATCCAAATTAAGGCAGTTTGAAAAGGCCAGGAAAAGCCTGTCTAAAAATTTTGAGGCGGTAAAGGCTTTTCTCGTACCGCTAGTTAGTTTTTGCAATGGCAAAGCAAACCTTTAGAAAGATGAAACTAGTCCCCTGCCATCAGGAGGGCGATGGCTACATGGACACCCCGAGGCAGCAAATTGTTGTTGAAGCCCAGCAAACTGAGGAAAAAATGCGCGAACTTTTGCAAAGCGGCCTGCCCGACGACTTGAAAATGCGCCTGTACTCTGGGTTGTTGAACGCCCTAACCTCTTTGGCGGCCGAAATTCGGGACAAAGACAAACCGGCTAGTGAACCAGTAGTAGCAGTTAAAAGGGCCAAGTCTTGCAAGAACCTTCCACTTCCCGTCTTTTCACCCATTAAAACCCGCGCGCGTAGACTTGCCGATAAGAAACAGCAAGGCGATGGCCGCTTCCGTGTCAAAATCTACAAGAACTAAACTGGATAGACTTTTTACGAACCTCCGTTCCCCTATAGCTTTCACTTCAAGGTCTAACCTTCTCAAGGCTGCAGCCGGTATCCCCAAAGCTAGCGTAGATGCCTATCTACAGGGCAAAAGGTCCTACTTTTTGCATAGAAATTCTGCCCGTCGTTTTCCTCAGAAAAAGTTTGTTGGTAGCAGTTTCAATAGTCACCATTGTGCTGACTTGGGGGATTTTCAGAAGTTAAAAAAGTTCAATAGAGAGTACAGGTACCTGCTGGTGGTGGTGGATTTGTTTACGCGGATGACCTACGTGAAGCCCTTGTTGACGAAGAAATGTGAAGAGGTTAAAGAGCGGTATAGTGATATTTGTAATGAGATTGGGAACCCCCCTTATTTTTTAACAACGGACCGGGGTAAAGAGTTTGTCGGCGCAACAATGAAAATGTTTTGTAAGGAACACGAAATTGTGCAAATCTTCACAAATGGTCAATCAAAAAGCGCACCGGCGGAGCGGAAGATTAGATCCATCAAAGACCGCCTGTATGCCTATTTTACTGAGAACGACACTTATAATTGGGTGGATGCGGTTGATGCTGTGGTCGCTGGTATCAACGCAACCCCAACAAGCGCCCTGAAAGGTCTTATTCCCGACGAGATTACGAAGGAGCACCGTTTTCCAAAAGTCGTGGAAAAGCGCAAGCGAAAACCCGACCCCATGTTGAATGTTGGTGACTTTGTAGTTATCAAACTTCAGGATAAGGTTTTCCGGAAAAGCTACGAGGGTACTCATAAGGATGAGGTTTTTGTCATTAAGGAAATTAAATATCACACCGCTTTTAATGCACCAACTTATTACCTTGCGGACTTGAACGGAGAAGACATTGAGGGTGTGTTTTACAAAGAGGAATTAGTAAAAATTAACCGCCCAGCTTTGTTTAGGGTCGATGCTATCTTGAGGCGTAAGACTGTCAAAGGGGTTCGTTACGGGTTGGTGCAATACCGTGGCTATTCTAACGTATTTAATAGGTGGGTTCGTTTAGCTGATATTGTGAATGAAGGGGGGACCTTTGCCGCCCTCGACTAGCCTGACTACTGTACAAATTTGTCTAACTTTCTTGGTGATAATTGCTTGCGTGGTCAACATGACCATTGCCCATATAAAAGGGTTGGACATTTCCGTTTGGCTTAGTGTCGTCCGACTGGTTTTACATTCCCAAAATGAGTGACGATTTTTATGTAACCGTTGTTGGACCGTGCGATGAGAGAAGTCCCTTTTTGACTAACCATTTGGCAAAAGAATTGAACCTGCAAGAAGGTGGGGCGCAGCAAAGCCAATGGGCTTGCGCACTCGTTGAAATGACTGGTGTTGGCGCTGTTGACCAAGTACCCGAGAATCAACGTGTGAAAGTTGTTGATACTAATGGTCAGGCAACGAATTTCTATTTACCTGCAGGAAACTATCTGAAACCGGCTCGCCTTGCTAATGCGCTCAACTCGATTTTTGGCAAGTCTAGGAAACGTAGATCGACTCCCGACGAACTGCCCCCCAACTTTGACGCTTCGGCGGAAAAGAAGACTTTCACCTCCCTCCCTCTAGGAGGTGCTGAGGTACCTCACAATGAACCACCAGAGGAAGAGTCCCAAGAAACTACCGAGGTGTCTCACAATGAAGCAACGGGGGCTCAACCAGAGCTAACACCCCAACCCCTAGAAAGTACCGAGGTGCCTCACAAGGAAGAAACGGGGGCTCAGCCAGACTCCCTCCCCCTAGAAAGTAGCGAGGTGCGCGAACCAACGGGGGCTCACAGTGAACCACCGGGTGTTCATTCCCTCCACAGTACCGAGGTACCTGACACAGCGGAAGTACCAGAAGTTCCCGAGGAAAGTCAGGAAGCTCCAATTGAGCCAGTTGAGGAAACAGTTGCAGAAACTCAAGCAACGGGTTCTCTAGGAGACGGTGAAGCATATACCATTCCGGAAGCTGAAACTCCTCCCGGTAGCCCAGTAACGGCAGATGTGCACGAAGAAGATTCCGCGAGCGATGCAACGTTTGGTGGAGGCGGAGATTCGAATTTTGACGCATCAAAAGAGGATAAAATTTTCACTTCTTTTCCACTTCCTGAAGTGGTTTTCCAGCCAGAGTTTAGAAAAGCAGCAAGATCGGACATCCTCAGTGTCTATTACAATTTGACTGACAAAGTATCGGAAGTGGCGGCAGTTGAACCTGTCGCTGAGGAGATCCCCGTGGTTGCCTTGCAGAATTTTAGCGATAGTTTTTCGTATGAGCTAAAAAATGCGGCTCACGAAAGCAGGGGAGTATGCTTCGAATACGATGAGAACAAAATGCGCTTTATGGTCAACATTGACCCCGTTCGGGTTTCCAAAGTTATTTTGCCTGCCTTGGTCTGGCGTATGTTGGGCTTTGAAAGCGAGACCCTTAGTGGGCTTCAAACCGCAAAGTACTTGCCCGACCTTGCCTTTAACACTAGAAACTTGCGAGTTTTTTGCAATTTGGTTGACCCGCATTTGGTAGGGGGTGAGTTTTTGGAGCTGCTGCGTAGCATCCCTAACGATACGGTACCCGGGGGAGTTTCGACGAAAACTTTCAACCCTCCGGTGTACCATCGCGTCAAGCAAGGCCGTTTCAATTCCATTAAACTGCATATCACCGACGACAATGGGCGGGGGGTGCCCATGAATATCGGCAAATCGGTCGCCCTTCTCCATTTCAAAAGACTATATTAAGCGTTGCGATAGCCATTGTTCCATTCCCCCCACACAATGTCTTTCTCCAATTATTATTCAGTTGACCCTAATGAAATTGTTTGGGAGTTCAGCGAAGCCAAACAAAATATGTTGTCTAAGACGCAAAAAGGTAGCGGGGCTAAAACCCCTTTTCGGCACAGTAAATTTTTACTTCCTGTGAAACACAGCATCTCGACCCCGACACCCACCACTCTACCTTTGGTGCCTTCCGTTGAAGAAAAGCCCAAGATTAGGGCGGTCCCGAAATTTGGAAAGACGCCTATAAAAAGGGGTAGAAAACGACGGGCAACCATTTTTACCGTTATCCCTCCTAAAAATGTCCGCGGTAAAAGCATTGGAAAGCAACCCTGAGCTTTCTTTTTCCAACGAACTTGCCCTTTTTGACCCCATTCAACATGTAGTAGGTATCCAGTCTATGCGTTTTAGGAGTATCGCCCCAGAAAATAGTAGTCTAAACCAAACCGGGCCATATACTTTCCGTATCATGAAAGAACCACATTTTATTAGCCTTGCCCGTTCCTATGTCACAATGACTTTGCGTCTGGTTGACGAAAAAGGAAATGGTTATACACATTCGGAGAAAGATGAAAAGGGTGTCTTCCATTTCAAAGACCGTTGTGCCCCTATCCAATTTGCTGCTCGTGCCTTCTGGAAACAGGCGACGGTTAGCATTGGAGGTACCCAAATCGAAAATTCTGGAGATTTGTACCCGTACCGTGCTTTCATTAACGCCGAGTTCATGACAGATAGGAACGTTAAACAGTTTAACTATGGACACCCCCAACTCTATGATGCTGGCGATAACGGTTCGGAACATGAGACCAACGATGGTTTCGAAAATCTGAGTGTTCTTTTCATGAAGGGAGGCCCGTGCAGGTCAACAGTCCCTTGGATTTAAACATCTGTAGCAGCAATAAGCTGATGCTGAACAACACTGACATCCAGATCACCCTGCACCGGCAAAGCGATCAGTTCTTGATCCGCGCGTATGGTTCCGACAAGGAAACATGGCGTTTAGTGATTGACGACATTCGCCTCGTCGTGGCCGAGTACCAACTCTACCCTTCGGCTGTTGCCGCAATTGAACGTCAACTGAGTACTGGCAGCAAGGCTAGCTACCCCATGCGCAGCTATCAGACTAAAAGTTTCTTCATGCCCGCGGGTGTTTTGAAACTTCCGGAGATGCAACTGTTTAACTCTAATCAGATCCCTCGCCGCATTTTTGTGGGTCTCGTAAAGAATGATGGGTTTGTGGGAACATACAAGACCGATCCCTGGCGCTTCCACCATAATCATATCAAGAACTTGAGTATTCGTTTTGCAGGGCAGACTGTACCGTATAAGCCTTGGAACTTAACTTGGGATAAGGGCGGTTTGGGATGTACTGAGGCCTATACGCAAATGTTGGAAGGCTGCGGTATGACCGGCAGCAACCTAACAAATGGTATTGGGCATACAATGTTTTCAGACTCACGATGTGTGCAAGTGTTCGAACTTCTGCCGGACGCGGACGGTGGCATCAACAGTTTCGATATGGCGGTTTCTGGGCAGTGTACGTTGGACTTGGAGTTGAGTCAACCGGTACCGACAGGTGGACTTATGGTCGTCGTACACGCCGAGCTAATGGATAAATTGACGCTGGACCACGCCCGTCAAGCCCAGACACTTACGCTGTAACATGGACAACTGGACAATCGACTCTATTCTCATGACTAACCCTGTGACGCGTGTATCCTTCCAAGGTACATATGCCGCAGACACACTTCCAACTAACGCTTCGAAGACAGCCTTTTGCGTCAACACCGATAAGATATCAGAACTCGGTAAGCATTGGGTTGCCTTTTTCTCTCGGGGGGATACTGTATTCTATTTCGACCCGCTTGGAGATGAACCTCGAGGGGAAATTAGAATATGGTTGACCAACCATTTTACAAACGTGGTGTCCAACTGGAAACAATGCCAGGCTTTCGGAACACGGACTTGTGGTGCCTTCTGTATGATTTTTTTGTATAAGATGTGCCTTGGGATGCCTTTCTATGACGTTTTGCGGTTTCTTCACAGCATCGATGATTTATTTGTGGTTTTCCTTATGAAATCTCAATTTAACTTTGCTCTACCCTTGGCCTACGCCGGGGAGAATGTATATAAGGAGGAGTAGCTCAACGATTCGGTCTCATTCTGTCTAGTTTTACGATTTGATGAATTCTCTGCCAGCTCCGCGTCCTGATTATCGTTGCTTTAACTGTGACAAAGAGTTTTCTACAAACTCCAATCTCGTCCGTCACATCAAGCTAAACTGTCATAGCTCTCCAGGAGTAGAAGGCAGGTTGACGATTGACGAGCATGCCGGCCGCAGAGTCGATACATTGGGACCCCTCAGCGTCCAAACCTCGAAAAACGATAATCATGATACGAACGGAGCCAAGAAAATCTTTGAAATATCTTTTTATTACGACGCTACTAGTAACAGTGTTAAATCTCATGTTAACGCCTGTAATTCGTGACCGAGTCGTTGAGCATCTTCTTTTTCTTTGTTATCTAGGTAGTCACCGCATCGTTGTAAAACTTCTGTGCGAATAAATATTATAAATTAAACCGTTGCAACACACCTCAAATGAGTATGCACAGTATGGAGACACAGGGTTTTAAAACATACAGAGATGTAAGACATGTCCTTTTTTCACTAGTTCTGGTGAAACGTATTTTGTAAAAAGCTGACAAAAAACCCTTTGTTTGCTAAATGTTTTATATTTTAAAGTAGTAAAATAAAGTTTTCGAGGGCCTTAAAATAAATCCGTATAGTATAGTAGT
>CATQJA010000306.1:0-20000 GCA_958295435.1 Mesorhabditis spiculigera
GGAAAATCCGGATTTTCGAAGTATTGATCCTTTTTGGGTGGTTTCTTAACTTTAGAAGCGTTCTAAGGTTCCTAATCTGCGTATTTTCAAGCCATATGCTTTAGATTTGAATGAAAATATTTTATATATCGCCCCAATACGATGATACGTTTTTAATTGTCACTTCTAACATAAAAATTCAGTTTTATGATAATTTCCACTTTCTACGGTTTTAAATTAATATAATCTTAATTTTTCCAGTTGAAAAGCTTCGAAATTGTTTTAACCTAAAAATTTTACGTTTTAAAAACAGGTGGCTTTCTTTTAAGAATATTATATAAATATCTTTTGGCATCTTTTATGAGCCAATTTCGAAAATCCCGAATTTTCCAACCAATTAGGCGATGAAAATACAGACAAAAATGCTTTACAATATAACCGAGTCCTCGCAGCTCTCCAGATTCGATAAACTCGGCTTCGGGGACGTCATGCTGGCGAAGTCGGACTAAAAACCCGATTTACATATCGTAATCGATTAGGGTACCGTTTTGACAACCAGTGGAATGTATTCTTGGTGTTGAAGGGAGCAATTTGATGGGGAAGACTTGATGTAGCCGTTGTTCGGGTTACCTGAAGATTGAGAGGTATAAATCACAAGCTTTCGCGCCAAAAAATCGTAAATTAATGCACACTAATGATGGATGGCGAGATAGCCATCTGTCGAGTCAAACATTTTCTATTTACCTTCCGGCCATTTTGCAGATTTTTTTCAAAGGTAAAGGTTCAAGGCTCATTAAAGATTTTCTTTAGCACTCTCATGTTTTTGACCAAAAAAATGCTTAAACGAAGTGAATGAAATATGAACTTGATGAAATTAGACTAACTAATTATATAAGGACACTAAACGTGTTTTTCTGAGCTGTTATTGCGATACTCCGAAGTTTTCTACCATCCAAAACCGACCATTCCCGTTCATCAAAACGGGCGCCGAGTCCCGCGTCTTTAGCGTCGACGTGTACCCAGTTCTTGAGGATCGGTGATCACGATCCCGGCGATGAGTTTGGTGAAGCTGAAACCGAAGTTTCGATACTTTTTAGAGTTTAGTCCCCAGCTAATTTGTAAGCAATTTGATGAGAATATGACTCAGACCTTTTTCTGGGATTTGGCCTCAAAAAAACCTGTCCCATTCCCTCCTTTTAAGAAATCTAAACTCCCGCCGCGCTGACCACAGGAATTGTAGCCGTTTTTAGAGGGGGCAGGTGGTACCGGACTCTTTTCGGGTTCACAGAAACCAGCTTCCTGGTCCCCGGAAAGGTCGGTTTTTGAGATGTAAATATATTTTTGGGATTTGTAGCTACGCCTACATTAGCTAAATATGGCACGCAAAACTTTTTTTGAGACAAACCTGTCGATTCAGCAACCCGTAGAGCACGAAATTGCTGGCGGAATTGACGTATGGCAGCGCGTGAACGCCGTACATGAAGTAGATGAATGATAGGGTGGGTGGGTCGGTATTGCTCGTCGCCAACTCCAAGTACAGCGAGTAAAGCACCGAGATCCAGTAGGGTGTCCTGAAACGGCAATTTTGTGGTATTTTTCTGGGCTTTTCTTTGGAAGACTACGTTTTTTACTCTGCCTCTACCCTCTACTCTGCCAAATTAGAATTTGTCGAGCAACAAGATTTTTTCAGGCTTTGTAAATACACAATTTACAATTATATTAATTACATTAATTTTACAATTTAGCTATCAACATACGCTTCTTACCTACGTTGGCTAGCAATGCTACGTTTAGTCCGTAGCTACGTTTTTTACGAATCGACGCGCGTTTGGCTAGGTAGAATACCTTTGTTACCTGCACCACGTTTACTATGGGATGCCACGTGACTACGCTGCGCTTCCTACGTACCTTACCTTTTTTACGTAAGCGGCGCTTGCTACGTACACCCGCAGTACGTACATTTGGTCTACTACGCACGCTATATTTACCACATACGTTACGCTTCCTATATTTAAAACGAAGCGACGTGCGTTTTTCTACATCTGTACGTTTTCTACTGACGCTATATTTGATGTGTACGTAAGGTTGCTACGACGTGACGCCTGCTAGCAGGGCTACGTTTGCTACGCTTTACGCCCGATTTCTCTCCAAAGCCCTATTAATGTGCAAGTCACCGTAATTTACGCGCGATCTCTCCTTTTCCATCTTTCAAATTCCGAAGAGTACCATGGTTTCGAAAATTTTTTTTCAGGTAATTCGCTTTAATGACTGTATTTTCAAGCGGCAGTTTTTGCGGATTTTCGACTCCAAATTGATCAACCAAAGGAATTAGGAATTTGATTTCCAAGGAAAATAAGCTTATTGGCGCATCTCAATCGAATTTAAGATAAATTTTGTTGCATTACGATTTTCTGACCATTCTACTTTTTGGCCTTTGATTCCCCTACCTTATGACTCACAAATACTTTCCTTTCAAAACAAAATATTGCAATAGTGCCCCATTTCTATTCATCAACTCCTATTACAATTAACCACACACAAATGCGCGACGCGTTGAAGAGTCAGAGCCCAAACCCAAATTAATTATTTGGGCTGGTTTTTTTGGGGGGTTGTGTGCATGGATAATAGATCCATTTTCCGTTTTCTCAGCTTTTGATCCACTGCTAATCCCAATTCTCATTTGGATGTCGGCTGTTGGAAATGGTGACGAGCCAAGGAGAAGTGTAAACAATGGATTTGAATAGGGCTGAATTGGTTTTTTTTTAACTCAAGGTATAGGAATTTCAATTTCTGCCAAGCAAGAGCTGGAAAGGATTAGAATAAATTGAGAATCGATGAAGCATGCAGGTGATTGGAAGACCAAAGATTAGGCATGGATTTTGAGGCTTGAGTTGCGTTTCACCAACTGTTATTTAGCTGAGCTTGTAGAATCAATTTAATTTTATGACATTGTAATTTTTTAGAATTTTAGACGAACTAAACTTAAAAATTTAAAATCCACATAACCCGGGCAAAAACTATAATTTTGCAACATTTTTAAACTCGAAAAAGTATGTTGTATGTTGTAAAAATATAAAATTTTAAACTGCGGAAACGAAACACATCTTTCCACCCACCAACAAATAAAGTGGAAGCCGCAAATGGCGAGTGTGTAGACGGCAATCCTCATGATCGGAATCCGCTCCTCCAACTTTTTGCGTCTCTGCCCAAGGCTCTAAAATTATCATAATTTTTTCTCTTAATTTTTGTCTGATGTAGGCGGTGAATTTCTGTTCGGTGGTGTATCTCGGATTAATTTAGGTATGCTACTACTGAAATTGAGAATATGAGAACAAAAGATCTGGGGGATTAGCGCCAATTCCAGAGAACAAAATATTTGGGCTGACAAGGGATGCATTATCCCAAAAAATAATAAAAACTGTACCTGCCGAACTGCCCTGGACTGCTTGAAGAGTTGATACAACATCTCGTAGTAGAAGTAGATCATCATCAACAACGGGACAAGGTATGCCTAGAAAAATTGACTCTATGATCTGAACAAAAACCACTATAGAATTCCATGGGTTTTTCTGTAACAAACTTACGAAGAAGAAGCAGAAGAGCGTGAACAGGATAAACAACGAATCCCCGAGATCATCTACACATTTGTAGAGGTGTAGCCGGGTGATGGATTTCCCTGCCATATCGTAGCTCTCGTGCACGATGAGTTCCTGGAAAAAAACGACGTAACGAAACCGCACCAGCCGTTTTGTGAGCAACAGTAGCACGAAACAGCTCGTGTTCTTTGACCCAAAAACTTGTTTGACAAAATGGCCAATTCTACCCACTACGTTGCGCAACTAATAAAGGACGATGCGTTTTTCGCAGCGTGATTAGCACACTGAATCCAATTCTCCCTGAAGTTTTTTGCTACAAAAACCCGTTAAATCCACGCTCTCGAAAAAATTCCAGAGGTAGCAACACGAAAAGTTGCCTTTGGGCATAAAACCCCTAACATAAATTAGCGGAAAGCGGCTCCCCTACCATTGACCTGAGCGTGATCTCTATCTCTTTTTTAGCGTGTCTTAACCGGATGGCTTTTAGCCAATTGTGATCCGTCGGATCTGGTATGATCAGCGCGGGCTTTTCCTATTCTTTCCCTCGATATTTAAATTTAAACATTCATATTTCCCTCAGATCCCTATACCAAAATTCACCCTCGATGGATTGGTTGTGGCGTGTACCTCGTCGTGTGTATGTGTGAGCAATCGCTATACCTATGGCCAGGCCGGCGGGTCCAATTATTCGCATCAAAATGAATGGGGCCGCCGGGGGTCATCAATAGCCTCGGGGCCACAAAACCCCAGAAAAAGAGAGGGCCCCATTTCTGAACCTCAATTTCTTCTTCTTGCCCCGCGATACCTATTTGGTTTCCGGCACTCTCGCCTCGCCGTCGATTCTATCTAATCCATTGCAGTGCAAAAACTAGCGGGTGTATAATTGGACTACCCCAAGCGGGGAGGATCACATCATAATTTTCATTCAGTGGAAGAGAACGTTATTTTTTGTTGAGAAATTTGTATACGTGTTCTTTTGCAACGTCTAGACGGGAATAATTGGGTGAGAAAACAAGGGAAGCTTACGGGAACCTGATTTTTGGAACGTAATTAGTACCAAACGTCGTAGAAAGCAAAAATGGAAAAGGACACGTCTAAATAAAAATAGATGAACCTTCTCAAGATTAACTCGGACATTTTGAATCGGCTTAAAATTCTGATTAAGGAGGCATGGAAACGCACGATTGGGTTTCCTGAGTGTGAACAGCTACGTGACGCTCCAAATGACTCGGTAATCATTACAAAAAACGCAAAATGGAAACAGGCTAACATGGAACTACGAGGTCGCAAAATAAAAATTTGATTCCCAAATTAAAGGAGCCATGAAGATTGAAAATCGACCCCCTGGTGATTAGGGCTCGACAGCTACATGCGACGCGAAATTACGCACGAGACTCCTTTTAAGCGTAATTTGGCTTTGGGCGTAATGAGAAAAGACAGACCGTTGCTATATCTATCATCCAGGCCTATTTAATAACCAAGAAACGTATGGATACACAACAGTTCCCCTTACCTTCGAATGCGCAAAAATTAGGATCGGCGACAACATCAAGCAGGTCAATCCGAACATTGACGACAGCATTAGTGTGACGATTTTCTGGCTTCGCATCGTTAACTGAAAGAAGTAACGTTCTTCTCGCTTCTAAAAACTATTTCGATGGAATATCATGCAATTCGTCTTCCGTAGCTTTTCAACGTACCCTCAATGGATGGCACACTGCACAGTATCTGTCCAAGCTGAAGGCGACTAGGATGAAGGTCGAGAAGATTTTTCCAATGTGTTCCAATAGCCGAAAGAGTTTACACGCAAATGTGCCAAACATCCAGAATCCGAGGAGCTGGAAAATAGTTGAATTTATCGGGTTTTTAAGCTAAACTTAACTTAACGCGCCGTTTCAAGTAGTCATCACTTAGTCATGACTCAATAATCATGAATCTTTAGGCTTACCTGATCGATGATAGTCATTGGTAGTGGCAACATCGAAAGAAAGTCGACAATACACAAGATGCAGATGTAGGCGAGGGTCATGTTGTGTTTTGCTCTGAAAGTAAGGTATAAATTTGATGTATATTTTTGACTCGTATTCTAGCGCTTTGAAATGGGCTGTTTAGTGCAAGAACCGACCCCCTGCGCTTACTAGGTATAGACAACCCCGATTTGAGCCACAAGCATCAGAATTTTAATTTTCGTCCAATCCCAGTTGTGAAATGGGTAGTTATTGGGGTATCTCGTAGCTGGCGAGACCTAGTCAAATTATCGGGTTGATTATTGCGCTTCCTAACCTCTTTAAAACGAAACCAATGTTATTTCCCACCAAGCTTTTGGCTCTCAATGATGATTCCCTGTCACGATTTCGAAAATCACCATTTCGAAAATCACCATTTCGAAAATCACCATTTCGAAAAATCACCATTTCGAAAATCACCATTTCGAAAATCACCATTTCGAAAAGACACCATTTCGAAAAGACACCATTTCGAAAATCACCATTTCGAAAAGTCACGATTTCGAAAAACACGATTTCGAAAAACACCATTTCGAAAAAATCCCCAGTTCGAAAAGACCCGTTCTTCAAACCGGCATAAAAATGCAGTGTCGAAAAACCACGGTTTTTCTCGGATATGACTAGTGATGTAATAGAAATTGTTTTAGTGGTGTCTATGATGAAATTAATCATATCTCCAGTGGAAAAATAGACCCCGAACCTCAAACCAGCCAACGAAAATCATTTTTTCTGCGACTGGGAAATGGGATATTGCTAAATCCTGTGTTTCCCAAATGGTAATTTTCGAAATGGTGATTTTCGAAATGGTGATTTTCGAAATCGTGACCGCCAACCCTCAATGAGCATTGTTGCCATTCCCTCGCTACGACACGATTGTTATTTCTTCTCTTTCTTTCGCTCTCTCTCTCTCTCTCTCTCTCTCTCTCTCTCTCTGTCTCTCTCTTTCTCGCTCTCTGCCTATTTGTCTGTCTAGGCATAATCTCAATTATTCAACGTACCACGCCACAAGCTAAAACCCGGAACGATCTCGGGTTTCAAGGTTCTACCCAACCCCCCCCCACCTAAAAACCCAGTCCCTATGGGGCGCGGATCAGGATTTCCGGGGTGAATGGCCAAACGGTGAGGTCTTGAAAATTCACGCCGTCCCTCGCTGCTATGTGACGACCAGGGTTGGTCACGCTGGATCCTAATCGGATCCGGTCCGGTCCGGTTCGAAATTTCCATCCGGTCCGTGGCGGAAGGAGGGGTTCTGATTTGCTAGGAGAAACGGAAATGCAACATGCAAATTCGGATTGCAAATGAGTGGCGTACGAAAAAATGACGCAATGTGGATCGCTTAAACAAAAATGTATAAAATTATTCATTCCCCATTGCTTTTTGGCGATATACGCGACGGATAGTTGCATAGATGTGGAAAAATATGTCAAATTCTTGGAGAGTAGTATTTTGCATACAAAATTTTTCATATCTGGCTTCTGAATCATGACCTTTTGTGTTCAGCCCGGACCGGACCGGTCCGAAATTCCCGGATCCACTCGGACCGATCCGGACCGGACCGGACCGCGGACCGTCCGCGGACCGGATCCTTTGTGACCAACCCTGGTGACGACCATATTTGGGTGGTTTTTCGAATTTTTTTTTTTTGGTAAAACTGGGTGCCAAAATGGACGCGTTTCCGAAAGGAGAAGCTGAGGACTGCCGGGTGCAATTTTTCATCAGATTTGGAAAGGTGGCACTCAAAACGGCTCGTTCCAAAATGAGAGAGAGAAATATAGGGAAGAGCAAGATCAGCGTTTTTTTATTAATTTTTTGCATCCCTGATAAACTTTCTGACATTTTTATGAACAGGAAACAATTTTTTCAGCGAATTTCCGGAATTTTTCTGCTTACGTGAATTTCAGAGCATTTTTTCTGACGCCACCTAATCCTTCAAGCACGCCCAAGGAAAACCCATTTCCGCGTCATAATTGAGGTCAGATTAAAAGCACAACCCTTGAACGACAAACCGTAGATCTTGATGTCGAACGTAGTGGACAACGGAGAGTATCGCAGCATTTCCACAGGTCCCAATCATAAACAAAAGGGCGTAGAAGGCGGCGATGGCCATCAGGGGCACGTTTGTGTGGTTGGTGTAGGGCAGGACATAGTGGACGGAGAACTGAAAAATGAAGCTGTTTCGGAAGCACGAATTTACCGAGACGGGGGTGTTAAACGCTTTTTAAAATAGTGAAACTCGCGTTATACCCGTTCCTCAAATTTTCGTGCACTTTAAAAGGTATAAAGTTTATTTTTCGCCTAATTCATGGTCACTTAAGATGCCGCAAAGATTGCTCTCGTCAGTGTACTATGTTGCGCGACACCGCAAACGCGTCGCAGATGCGTTGCGTATCTAGCATTTTCAAGCGGGAAAAGGGATTTTGCCTCTATCGGGGTCGCAGCACGCGACGTAACCGCCGCGACGCTCGGCCGTTAATAACGCGCCCTCGGTTCCGCATCTTATCTGGCGTCGCGGCCACGTTGCGTCGCTTTTTCTTGAAATCGAGAAATCTTCTGAAGATTCGCGCTCCCTAGCGAACGCAACGCGTATGCCTGACCCCGCCGCGGACGCCGCGCTGGCTATACAACAAATTCGGCTAGGGCATCAAACCGTGTGAGTTAAAGTATGCGCTGACTACCCCTTTAAAAAGACCAAGCTGGTCCCTACATCTTTCTTAAACTTCTAGCCGCGGGGGATCAGGCTAATAATAAGCCTCTCAAAGCCCTAGCTAGCTTACTCACCCCGGAATCCATAACCGCCAACAACTCCCTATTCCTTTCCCCCTATTATTATTTATTTTCCTCTCCCCGTTCCAGAATTTCTCATTCTTTTGGCCTTTACCCGCTAGGGGCTGAAAAGTTCTCCGTGTCCTGGTTGTGTGTTTGTCTGTCCTAGTCCCCACCCCAGAGGTGGGTCTTTGGAATTTCCAAGTCCCCGATACCTCCCCTTCATAATTGAGGGGGGGGGGGTGTATGAATGTGAAATGATGGTCTCTCTGTCTCTCTCTCTCTCTCTCTCTCTCTCTCTCTCTCTATGCCTCTCTCTTTCTCTTTCTCTCTCTTTGGCTTCTTGATTCGATGTGCATAGTTTCTGGGGGGTGTAGTGTCATTATCATTGGGGGATCGAATATTTCAGCGGCTAGAGGAAAGAGAAAGAGAGAGAGAGAGAGAGAGAGAGAGAGAGAGAGAGAAATTCTGACCCCCCAAGTGGGTGGCAAAATATTTGCGTTCAAAGCGCGTCACCATCAGAAGAGGTTGGTGAGCACGAGCAGCAATTTTCTGAGTGAGAAAGAGAGAGAGAGAGAGAGAGAGAGATAGATGGAGATAGACAGAGAGAGCGAGCAGCGCTGCATGTGGCTCGGCTATTAATTTTGGTGTTTTTGGTGCTCATCTAGGGGTTCCGGTGGATCAGTATTTGCTCCGAAAGGAGCATTTGAATGAAAAAGTGCTCAGAGACAAACAATTTGGATCTGCAAGTCTACAGACTAGAAAACGATAGACAGCGAGAGAGCGCGAGAGAAAGAAGGCCAGAGAGAGAGAGAGAGATAGCAAGTCAGTAAAACTTACATTATCGTAGTTCTGCTTTCCCTCCATCGCCCCTCCAACATCCCTTCCGAGATCTGCCATCCCATCGTATGAATGGCTCGGCAGTTCCGATTCTGACGATGTGGCCATTATCACATTGGCATCCGGGGGAAAGTGGTGGCTGAAACGAATGATTGATTGATAAACACTAATGGAAAACATTGGAAAAGGGTTGAGAGGAAGTGAATTTATACAAAAATCAAGAAACAACAAAAAAAATTGATTACCGCCCATTTCTGGCTTAAAATAGGATTGTAATTGTTCATTTAATTTAGCTAATAATAATCGAATGGATGATGTTTTTATTCATAAATCCCCGCCGGAATTTCGACCGGGAGCTACAAATTACGGTGGGTAATGCCCGGAAGCACTCGGAATATTTGAATTTCAGGCGCCATCGTTCTGCGACCACAAAATAACATTTTCGATAGTTGTACGGTACTACTATCTACTCGGCCACGACGCCATGCTCCAATTCGCACTCGCTAAACGGCAAAAATTGCCGTGTTATATCGTCGATCCGTGTCCGGCCATCCGCCCGTTTTTGCCGGTCATTATCAAAGACCGGGCTGTGTGCCCGATGGCAACGGCAAAATAACCCCTCATCCCCCCTCTTTCGTCTCCTTTTTGGCCAATTTGGCCGTCTACGGGGTGTTGTGCGGAATATTCCGATGCCGAGCCGGTGGGGGCTTCTCTTCTACGGGTTGTGTGGAACGGGGAGCAGAACGAAGGGACGGATGGGGTGGGTAAAAGGGGGAAAACATGAAAATGGATACCTTTTGATGTTAATTATTCTACGGGAGGGAATATTTATTATTCTACAATATAACAGGGAGAAAATGAGGGGTGGGGGTAAAAAACCTATACGTAAAAATAATAAGAATCGTGGCGAAAGTGTCGAAATACGTAAGCTCCCGAGTTCATTTTCTTGTTTTTTATCCCTATTTCTACCTCTTTCCCTTGCTCTCTCTCTCTCTCTGTCTCTCTCTCTCTCTTTCCCTCACTCTCTCTATCTCCCTCCCGCTCTCTCGCTGTTTCTCTTACTTCCGCTCTTTCGCTTTCTCTGGTACCAAATGATCAGTTAATCATGTAATTTTCCGTCTTCAAGACAGACGCGACGCAGCCGCAACGCGTCTACGTTCCGATTCGAATCCTTTCGCTTTACAGTCCTTTTGAGAACCCGACAACCAAAGACGCAAACAGAAAAATATTGAGGGTTCTTTCCCCTATTCTTTTTTTGCGCATCCCCTCGTCACCACACCCCAAAATAATTTGGCTTTTCCATCCCCTCGGAGCAGACGACCCGATTCTGTAGGCGGAATAATGGGAGGAGGCCCGCGCGAAAAAAAAAAAAACGTGAAAATTGAGAGATCTCGTGGCGGCTGGCCTTTAGGAGGGACAGTGAAAATTGGATTAGATCTGGAAATGGCAATGGGAGGGTGTGAGGAGAACAGTAAAATCAAGCGACAAAAAATAAGCAGAAAAAATATATAGGCAGGTAAACCAGCAGTGATTGTTTGAGAGATTTGCCACCTAAAGAATTAAACGGTAATTTTCGGAAACAAATATTGGCTCACAAAATGCCTGGACAGTTGATCCGCTGGGACTTGAAAATTGGGTTATTGAATGCACTTTACAAAACCGAAAATAAATATTTTAATTTGTTGTGAATTTCGTAAACTATTCAAAGGAAAACAATTGGTACACTTGAATAGAAAAAAATTTAAGGGGATTATTTGTTCACACAATCAAAAACTGAGAAATCATCTAGAGATATTGATCAAGAGCTAGAGAGAGAGAACGAGAGAGCACGAGAGAGAATGACATTGCCCTAGCAATACTTCCTGTATCTTTCTTAACAAAGCCGGCTGTAAAATCTGCACCCAGATCCCGTCTCTTCCCGGAAAATTTATTTGGGCAACATCAGCCCGCGGGTTTAGTCCTTATCCCCACCGTGAAGAGAATTGGGGAACCAAAGCTGTAATCACAAAATTGGTCGGATCAGATAGACCAAAACAGAGCAAAAGTGTCGGAGTGCCGTGGGGACGGTTAGGCGGATCCCACGGGGGGAAAGTCGCGCACTCGATGACGAACCGTTAGTTTTTTTGATGATGTTATAGACAAACACTAAAATTTTAGATCTTTAAGATGCGCTGGCCGGAAAGAGCCCAGTTAAATAGTTAAACAGAATTTTTGAAATTCGATGGTTTCCTTGAAACAGGGAAAAGCAGTTTTCGACTAAATGGTTTTATTTTTGCAAATAAAATGGAGAGAGGTAGAGCGAGCGAGAGGTAGAGCGAGCGAGAAAGAGAGAGAGAGAGAGAGAGAGAGAGCGAGAGAGAAAGAGAGAGGGGGCGAGAGAGATGGAAACAAACGAATTATGATGCTATACCGCCAATTTTTAAGTGCTTCTAGAGAATTTGGTGAAAATAGACAGGTGCCCGCTACCAACCTCAATCAACATTATCGAAATTCAATCAGTGAGCGGTAGGGGAAAATTCATCGATTTAACCAGCTGTTTTCCCCCGAGAGCAAATTTTTACTTCCGGGGTATGGCGGCTTGTGAATGGGATTAACAGACTTATCAGCTGGAATCAGAGTGTTCAGGTGTTTTGGAATTTGAGTGGAACGCCAGAAACAAACGCCTCGCCGGCCCAAACTCAAGAAAGTCAAATGTCAAATTCGGATAAAAAGGGAATCGAAGAAAAATTGATAGAAAATCCGAAAATCTTTCAATTTGAAAAATCGAAAATAATCAATTGCAAGGACTATTCAAGCCAAAAGTTCTAGAGACACGCCAAGAAAGTATCGAAAAATTCGTGTCTTTGGGTTTGACAATTCTGTGTTCTTCGTTAAACAGGTTATTTTGATGGCTTTCGAGCGACGATCAGAAAATTTATTCTTAAAAACACTAGAGAATTTTTTAGTATACAGGAAACCAGGGAAAATTTTGAATTCCAAAGAAATTTCCGCGGGAACAAGACTCTATTTCTCCCTAGAAACACTATAAAAACCATGATTCGGCGTGCGTGTTTTCCTGGTTTCTAAAGGTCCAGGGATCGTGGTAAGAGCGGTGTATGTGTGCGAAATGGAGACAATTCGTTTATAATGCAAGCCACGCCCCCTTCATTGCCGTGTTGGGTTGGGGAGGTGGTGGTGAAGGGGGAGGAGAAGCCCGAAAAAAGGGGGAATTCAAGGAGAGGGGTGTCCTGGTGTTGGTAGTCCAGTGCGACCGGAAAGGGAGGAGAACCCAGGTCGTTGAAAATTCTATTCTCATATTAGCATTTCTGAACGTGTATTTCATAATTCTTCACGACGGTGTTAACACGGGAATATTCATAAAAATGCTATAGATTCCTGCCGGATGGAACGGATTTTCAAGCCTTATGCTTGCTTTAAAGTTCAGGGTTTTAAAACTGATTTCGTAGTATCGGGAGGACAATTTTTAAGGATTAAATTTTTCTTAGTAACTAACAACTAACTTTGTCTTAAAAAATACAAGGAACCGACCGATTTTCGACGTTCTCTTATTGCATTTCCATAAGACCACAAACTGAGAATAATTTTTGAGCATCGCCACCTGGTACAACACCTTGATGAACCACGAATTAATTTGCACGTTCGCATGTTAATTTTATTGGGAGCTAGACGTATTGTGATCAGTACTACCGGGGGTATCATGAGAAGTTCTCAGGTCGATCGACAGGTTCCGGAAACGCAGTGTTTCATAAATTCGAGAATTAGAGGATGACCTCATAGGCGACAAAAACACCACAGAGAAAAGACATAGGAACACAGAGAGGGAGGGCGAGACAGAGAGACAGAGAGAGAGAGAGAGAGAGATCGAGAGAGAGAGAGAGAAAAGAAAATAGAGTGAGAGAGAGAATCTAGGAAACAGTAAAAGCACGAACACACCCATAATGGCCAAATTTTCGGGCTCGTTAATGGGCTTATAGCCTGGCACGCGTTGAGGTGGATACTACACAACAACGAATCCGGACGACGGCGAAGCCGTACTTTATTTTTTCGTAAAAACAAACGTCGAATTTTCAAATTTGACCGACTGGCGAGAACACAGGTTACACCGGGAAGAAGCCGTAGAAAAAACGGATATCCGGTACCAGATTTTTTAGGTCTTTGTGTACGGATCTTAGATGGCAACTGTTTTATAGTTTGTAGCCTTCATTAAAATCAGATAAATCCTCCAGGGAATTCTGCCTTCAAATTTCTGCAAGTCCACACGCAACTTGTCGTTTTTCGCATCCGAAATTGGTCTATTTTTTTGTTTTGCGAACCGCTGCGGTACTATTTACGTTTCCGGATTTATGTATTTCGGAGGGGATTAGCCCGTAGCATCCGCCTACGGCTACCGTAACCGCAAATCCTGATCAAAAGGTACGTCTCTTGTATCTATTGTGTTTTTCCTGGTTGCAGGACAAAATCTGACGGCGGCACTTCCTCGTCGAGCAAAAAGCAACGTCAAAGCAAAATATCATTAGAAAAATGGTAAAAAGGCAATTATAATATCAGTAAAGTGCGTTACAGTACCTTCCTGTAAGTGCCATGAAAGTGCTGTCGTATACGGTATCTACCCCAAAAACATAAAGCATTTCCACACTACATATTTCTAAAAGCCCAAACGCAAGTCAAGTCAAGTCTCCAAAAACATCGAGATCAAACATTTCATGGTGTGTACGCGCTGTCAACCTGCTAATTTTTTTTTGCACGTGGAAACCCGTGAAATTCATTAGTTTCGAAGCCCATGGGATGATTTAACAAAAATAAAGCATTTGCAATTGTTCCCAATTTGCAAACGCCTGCTTCGTCAGTGACTAATGCCCCCGTTTAAAATTACACTTTTTTGGAAGGGCCAATTCCCGAATTTAAAGGCGACTTCCGCATTGAGACCAGGGCACACAAATTCGGGAGCAAGAGAGAAAGAGAGAAAGAACAAGAAGTTCTCTGGTGGAATAAAAAGTGAGATGGGTCCTCTCTGGGTGCGCAAATGCCCCGATCGCACGTGTTCCGTTTTGGGAAAAGTTAGGCCAAAAAGGACGATGGGGTGGGGTCGAAAGTGGGTGTGGACACGCACATCTTTAGGAGGAGCCGCCCTTGGAATTGACTAAAAATACAGTAAAGTAAAGATTGGCCAAAGAGGTCGTAACCACGATACCTGGATTAAGTTACAATTCTGGCTAAATTAATTTATTCGATTAAATTATTTCTATTCCCACTTTATTCACAATAAATTTTAATTACTTTCTAACTTTAAATCGTTTTGAAAACCTTAGAATTTTAAGAATTTGAATTATTATGGAAACCTAAAACAATTATGATGGAAATGTAGAAATTAGAAAAATTACAGTTTTCCCTGAACTGGATATTCTAAAATAACTCATACAAAAATGATGCTGCTATTTCGATTCTTTGTAAGACATCTAGAAAAGTACGGCATTTCAAAAATACTCCTGGATGGCCCTTTTCTAAACAAAATTTCCCGCATGGGCGGTATTTTCTATTTGCATCATGGTATACGTCTTGAAAATTTAATCCAGCCAAGTGTGACGAAGTTTATCCCGCTCTGACAGGACCACGTTGTTAGTCCATTCTCGACGCCAGTCTATTTTGCTTACAAAAGAATACAATTTTTTGAAAAAGTCTGCTCATTGCTTGGCGTCAGTAGATTGATTTTCACTTTCTAGGAAGTGAGTAGCATAAATATATGAAAATGCATTTAAAAACATAGAAAATTAGAGAGATTTTCAACAAGACGCTATATTTTTTAATACAAAAATGGGCAAAAATGAATGATAAAAAAGTAAAACCGCAAAAACCCCCTCCAAACGTCATAAAATTCCGAATCGGAGAGGGATAGAGGGCGGTTAGCACATTTTAAGAGCAGCCGCGAAAACGGCGTGAAAGCGACCAAAACACTGTTTATTCTCTGCATTTTAGGGCGCGGTAAACATCAGCAAATGCGAGGAACGGTAGTAGTGCGCTGCCAAGAGAGTAAATAGCGAGTTGGTTTAGTTCCTGGATGGACCTGTGCGGTTTTTATCATAAGAATAACACAGGTAAATTCTTAATAGGAAAAATTATAATTTGTAGCGCACAATCATAGTCACCTGCTTAAAAATATTAGCCAACAAAAAATTATCTAGACTATTGTAGTTTATGGCTTTCAAAATAGGTCATGACTTGATTACAAGTGTAATAATTATAGTTGTTGACTTACTGACTTTAACTTTCACAATCGAAAATCCAGAAAATTTAACCCCAAAAGGTACGGCTCCGGAAAAGTACCTTAACTACCGAAATCTTGCAAAAAATTCAAAATCCAAATTCAAACTAGGGTCTTGCCAAAATTCCGCTAGCATTTCTAACTAGCTGGAGAAACAAACACAGCAATTTTCTTTCCGTTCCCTTATGAATTCCCTTAATTTAATTACCGTCCGGTAATTTCCTGGTTCGTTAATATGCATACCATAAACATTATTATTGTGCTTTTAATTCATATCAGGTTGGAAGGTAAGTCCTGTCGCCGAGATTTTGAAGAGCTGCCTAAAATCGCAGATAGCATCATTTTTGACATGCGATATGTCATTTGGTAGCCCTCGACCTAAATTTCTTCCGGCGGAAGGTCCTGGGCCACTAAAATGAAGGGGGGTCGAGATACAGGCCCGAGAAGTTTTTGGCGAAATTTGGGAAAAGTGTTTTTGCAAGTTATCTCTGCATAGAGCGATTTGCATGCGATACCTTAAGCGCCAATCGATAGATCTCGATGAGTAGATATCGATGGATGTTGAGATTTTCAAAATTGGTCACTGGATGGCCGAGATATGGGCCTCTGAAATTTAGCCCATTTCTTAGAACTTTTCTCGAAATCCCATACATCAGGCAAGAACGAGCCAAAACTTGCCGCTCGATTTTTGAACACCACATGAGGATTTTGATAAAATGTATAGGATTTCGAGAAAAGTTCTAAGAAATGGCTCAAATTTCAAGGGACCGTATCTCAGCCATCCTGTTTCCGATTTGGACGATCTCAACATCCATCGATATCTACTCATCGAGATCTATCGATTGGCGCTCAAGGTATCGCATGCAAATTGCTCTATAAAAAGATAACTTGCAAAAACACTTTTCCCAAATTTCGCTAAAAAATTCTCGGGCCTGTATCTCGACCCCCCTTCATTTTAATGGCCCAGGACCTTCCTCCGGAAGAAATTTAGGTCGAGGGCTACCAAATGACATATCGCATGTCAAAAATGATGCTATCTGCGATTTTAGGCAGCTCTTCAAAATCTCGACGACAGGACTTACCTTCCAACCTGATAGAAAAAGCTAGGGAAACTAAAAGTAAAATATTTACGTTGTGAGGAATAGTCTAGACATATTCAGAATATTCATTCAGAGATCTATCCTTTGGAAATCCCGAAAACCGCTAGTTAATTTTCCCCTCAAGATACAGCTACTTTCCTGGTTTGATGTCTGGGATAGCAGACTTTGCTATCCACTCAAGCCCGATCTCAAGCGCTTCATTCCCCGAAAAAGGGAGACAATTACCCCAGGGTTGTTTATCCCGTTGTAGAGCATCTGATGTGAGCAGCAGCACAACAGAACCCATTGGCCCGGCCCGGCTGGCCAAGGTAACCAAGTCAAAATAAAATTTGTGGCCCCTGGAAAAAGGAATAAGACCCGTGAGAATCAGCTCATTCGCAAGAAAAAGCAGCGTACCATCCCGCGCTATGTAAAATCGGAATCTGTCGCATAAGAACTACGATGACCGCTTCCGGTTTTGTCGGTTTTTAGTTTCTGAAAAATTGTTTTATAACGTTCTTTCAATGGTCTTTTGAACCAAGACAATTCAGGAAATCGACCGAGTACAAATTCAAACAGAAAAATTAAAACTCACTAGAGGTATAGAGATCAAGATCAAATGTGACGTAAAATTAAAAAAAACTCGAGTCAGTTTGCTCCACCTAGTCATAGAAGCGGAAATGGCACCTTTTTCTGCATTAAATGGCCCAGAAAAACTCATGTTAGTATCGGAGTTCATGGAATTTAGTCCAGAAGACACGTCGTTGTTCCAAAAACCTATTTTATTATTTAAAAATTTACATAAAAAGCTAAATTTTTTTGCTGCTGTGGTTATATTGCAACCGCGGAACGTGATGAACAGCATTTCTTTGCGTAGCGTACTAAAACAGCTTGATGGGCGCGGCGATCGTGCTGCGTGTCGCGGTCAAACTGGAAAGCAATGACCAAAGCTACTATCTCATAGTGTATTTAGTCTACTGACTCTATCGTCCTTCCGCCCAAAAAAATACACGAACGCCAACCACCGTATAATCTGCATAATCCCGCTAGACTATAGGGATATGATCAAAAACATTGGTCTCTTAATCCTCAAGCAAAAACCCGTATTTCGACCTCTCAGAAATCACGGCCACCGTCGCGGACTGCTCTTTCAATTTCTAAGAGCAAAAAGAGACTTGAGAAGAACGTCGCTCTAGCTGCGGAGGAGGAGCGTCTCGGAATTTCCCAGGAATCGCTTGGAGAAGGTCCCTGGAAAAGCCCCCTGCTAACGGCGTCAATGGCCAGAGAGAATAGGAGAGAGAGAGTGAGAGAGAGAGAGAGTGAGTGATAGAGAGAGAAAGAGAGAGCCAGAGAGAAAAAGCGAGAGAGAGTGACGGGGAGAGAGAGAGAGAGACAGGGAGAGAGAGACAGAGAGAGAAGGTAGAAATTGCAGATGCAACGAGGACCCATGGATTATCGCCTTTAAATGAATGCCTCGACGTTTCTGATTGTGGCTGGAGGGGAGATGATGATGATGTGTGGGGGTAGTGCTTACTGAACCCTCACCGAGGGTCTGGGAGCAATGGGGGCAAAAAGAATCGAGAATTGCGTTCGTTGGGGGTATTAAGGGGACAGTGAAGTCTAGGAACGCAAGCATAGCTAGAGGGGCATCCAAAGCTCAGAAAGCTAGTGTTAAGTTCCACTGTTACGGCGGAAGTGCGATAATGATTTCATTGCCATAGATTGTTTGAAAATTGGGCATGAAGCTCCCGAACGACATGGTTTAATGAGGTGCCAATTCGACTGTGCCACGACACGCAACGCGCAGATCGCTTGCCGCAGTGCGGTCGTCATTCTAGACGCCTTCCTGGATGCACATGATATGATGATAAGTTCATAGGAAATCATGGTTACACATTTCCGTCCGCTTTCAAGCTTATAGCAGCCTAACTTCCGGAGAAACATTTTGCTGATTATTAAAGACCCTTGATACGCTTCTTTTAGCTCCACAACTTCCGCGTGACCTGCGTGGAATTCCAGGAAACCGGCCAAAACGGTGGAACAGGGAATCCATTACCTTTTCCGGGGAAAAAACCTGGTTATCGTATCAGCGACTGATAGATGCGGAAGTTGTGAGTCAGGTGTTGGTGAAGCGGAAGAAGCTGAAACAGAAGCTGAAGCTTGAAGAAGCAAAAATCAAGGTACTGACTTTTTTTCTTTTGAAGGGGACATTTTTGTCTTCCAAGTCCCTCTAAAACAACAAACGCATGCGGTAGCAAATTCTAAGGATGCCGTTTTATCCCTCTACAAGGACAAGAAAGGTCGTATCGGGAACGAAAAATTAATTCCTTCTTTTTGCCCCCACACGGGGTGGGGAACACAAAACGAGTCCGCGAAGATGAGGGCTCCGCGCTCAGCGCGATGCCCAATTACAAGGGGAGCTCATCAGAGAAGGGCAGAAAAAAAGAAACTGATGAAGAGCCATGGAACCACCACACTTTCTGAAGCGGGCAAAATTGCGCGAAAATATTTGCTCGCCCCGGGAGGGGAGTGGGTGGGTTGCTGGAAATGAAAGAGCAGATCAGGAGATTTTGTGAACGTGAAGTCTGGAAAATATTGTTTTTCGTTGTAAGGTGATGAAAAATTTGCACATTATTTTTCTGATCTACAGTTCGCAAAGAAGCCCAATTTTGCTTTTCGTCTTTTCGTTTCACGCAGGCTCACCCTCCTAAGCCATATTAATTCTAACTCTACCATACAGCATAAAATTCCACAAAGATTTCTGCTAACTTCCCCACTTGAATTCGCCTGCCTTATAAAAATCCACGAAAAATTTGAAAAGCCCAAAACCCGTCGGTTGAAACGCTAGGGTCCGAATGCCATCCATCCAGGTCGCCGGGCCTAGCTAAAATATGTAAATGACATTAGCCGGGGGAATCGGGTACGTAGGAAATGATTCCACAGCCCGGAGACCACGAGGTCGCCTTTTAGGTGATGGGCTGGGCGGACGGACGGGGTAGGGAAGTGGTTGGGGCAATACAAATTCCAAATTCTCGAAATGGCTCTGAACCACGAGGTTGTTTTCTGGGAGAACGGGCGTTTCTAGGAAATTGAAACAAGGTGAAAAAGAAACAAATGGTTTGTTTTCGAAAATACCGAATTTTCTATGCGTATTTTTCCTAGCTTAACCTGGAAACAAAAATTTAACTAAAATTTGACAACAATCTAGCGTAAGGAGTTGATTTGCGCCAAAATTTAGCGGATATTTTTACTAGAGACGTAGAAAAAGTCGAGTTTGTATTATCTATCTTCGATTATCTGCAAAGAAACGACTACTTTAGGCTGACAACTTCCTTACCTTGCACGTTGCAGCCCCTTGGTGACTATAATAATTGAAGTATAATCAGGCTAAGCACCTAAAATAGACAAACTAGAACGTCGACCTCAAATCAAGAGTCGTTTTCAGCACTTTGGAGTTTCAGGACTAGTTCGATAGAGA
>CATQJA010000309.1:0-65616 GCA_958295435.1 Mesorhabditis spiculigera
AGCCAGGAATGATGGACGATTTGAAAAGGATGGAAATAGGGACTTTACTCGATTGGCTCTCTCCCACTCACTCTCTCTCTCTCTATCTCTCTCACTTCGTCCTCTCTCTCTCTCTCTCGCTTCGTCCTCTCTCGCTTTCTCTTCTCTCTCTCTCTCTCTCTCTCTCTCTCTCTCTCTCTTTCCTTTTCTCTCTCTCTCTCTCTCTCTCTCTCTCTCTCTCTCTCTCTCTCTCTTTCGCCTCTCTCTTCGCCTCTCTCACGCTTTCTCTCTCTCTCTCTCTCTCTCTCTCTCTCTCTCTCTCTTCGTCCTCTCTCGCTGTGTCTTCTTTTCACTCATTCTCTATTTGCCCCTGACAAGGAAGTGATGAAATTGCCGAAAAAAATCCACCAGCCACAGTACCATCCCTTGACGTGAAAAACCCCGAAAAATCAGCTGCCCCGTCTCCGCAGCAACACCCCAAACACCTGCTCACTTTGGCCGCCATGCCCCCCGAAAGCTCCAAAATTCCCCTTCCACCTTATTATTCTCGTATCCCCATTTTGCTATTTCAGCCTAAAACCTAGAAAATGGACTCTATATCGTCTACCGAAACACCATACTCCAGAACGATACCGAGCTGGGAGGCTGGCTGGCCGCCACCCTCAAGCCGTTCACCTGCGGTGGGTGGCTAGCAGTGATACCCTTCCCCTCCCTCCCCCCGATAATGCGCAAGCACCTAGAATCCGTATGGCTTTTCCAGTTCTTCTAAAGTCCCGAAACAAATTGCGCAAGTTCAGGCTACCTGAACTACTTGAGCGTGGTGCTGCTCGCGCTGTGCGGCTACCTGTTCTTCGCGCTGCTGGCATCCGCGCGGTCCGATCGCTTCTACTCGAACGGCTTCATCTTGGCGCTGGTGTTGATCCCGTTCTTGCAAACGGTGTTGCTGCTTTTCCATGAACTGCTTGGAGATGTGCCGCTGTCGTATCTTGGCATCGGGTAGGGTTGTATGGCGTAGGCTTGGGCTTAGACTTGACTTTCGGCTTAGGCTTAGGCTTATGTCTAAGCAAGCAGCTTTTCAGCTACCCGACCCAATTCCTGGTGTGGCACCTGCTGGGTACGGTATCGTTCGTGGCGGCACCCATTTGCACGTTTCTGTACATCTCCACCCACATGCTCGGCTTCATCGACAAGAAACCGTACAGCGGAGTGTAAGGGAATTCATGGGAAAATACGTGATAAACTAAAAACAATCCAAAAATCGTGATTTTAGGCTCGCCTACCTGCTAATTGTCATATTTGCCGTGTTCCTCGCTGTGCTACTGTATTGGGGTGGACAATGCTACCGTATTCCACGGGGTCTCCGCGCTGATTACCGTACTACCGTTGCTGCTACACGTGGCTACGCTGGCGATTGGGCTAATGGTAAGTGGACGTAGAGCAGATTCAGGAGGATCAGCAGAGACCATTGTGGAGGGCTAGCAGAGAAAATTGCCGATAGGGAAGTGCGAAAAATTACCGACCACCTTTCAGTTCTGTTTCGGCGCGTGCGCGGCCTCGTTCCGTATCAGCATGAAGAAATACTACAAGCCGGCCGCTTTCGTGTGTGCCCTTGTTGCGTACGCGGGATACCGTATCTGTAGGTGTAATATCTAGGATCGTAGCGTAGTGTATCCTGCGGTATCGTAACGTAGCGTATCGTATCGTGTCGTATTGTAGCGTATCATATCCCAACCTCTAATTTAACTCCGCATCAATTCCATGATTCCAGTCATCCAGTCGCGCTTCTTACTCGCCGTCATCTACCAACCCATCACCATCAAGGACATCAAGAACTTTATGCTCGATTGGCCGACGGTAGGTCATGCTCACTGGCAAACAGGCAGAGATTTTTGGGGAAGAACAATTACTTTAGATGCCGGCCTACGTGGAGCTGTTCAGCGTGTTGTTCCCCGGGTTTCTCGTCATCCTCTGCATGGCCTTTTTCGTGCCCTACCGTAGCCCGCTGAAGGCGTTGAGGGGGCTGCTTTGCGGGAGATATCTACGGGGTCATAGGGTGGGTATGCCTAAATTTAGGCTCAGGCTTGGCTTATGCTTGACTTAGGCTTTGGCTATGCTCAAAACCTAACCTTTTTAGCACTACCCGGTCCAAAACGCGCGCGTGGCCAGCGGCGACATCGTGCCGATCGTCGTCAAGGAGGTCATGCCGGACAAGAGCAGTCTCTCCTCATCCTCATCTACCACAATTACTACCCTAAAATAATTCTCTTACCTCCATAGTCATTGTTTTAATCCGTGCTTTAAATCATAAATTTGCATAAAATATTCGAGACGTTGTAGTGCTAAATACACCCCATTACGCCTTCACAGCCTCCCAAAAAAATGGGCGACGCCGAAAAGTCGAACGATTCGAAGGACTCGAAGGCGCAAAAACCGGGCCCCCCACTTTATTCACGGTTCGTCATTGGGCTTCTAGCGTACTTTTGGCACTTGGTTGAATACCCCGAATTCCTTCAGCCACTACAACATCTTCGCCGACGTCGAGGTGGAGCCGCGGTACGTCGATCTGCTTCACTGCAAGGACGGCCGCACCCAGCATATCATCTACAACCCCACGCCGTTGCCCATCGCATGCCATGTGGGATTTTAGATCATCGGCTTAAGTGCAGTTTACCCCCCCCCCCCAGCCCTAACTTTTCCGTCATACGTCCTATTAATGCGCCGAGTATCTCAAAATGTTCGCCGTGGTCGAATTACTATAAAAAAGTTGTTTTCTTACCCCAAAAATGGTAAGAGTTTACTTTACCCCCCCACAGCCGAAGGGTCTCAAAGTTGTCGGTATTTCCGCTTATTTTATCGGGATTTTCGCAACGCCATTCGATAGAGCGTCGAAAAATATACTACGAGTTTTAATTTGAGCCTACAATAATGTAAAATAAAAAAGTTATAGCCAAAAACTTCCGGCTGGGGGGGGGGGGTAAAGTAAACCGTAGCCCCAAAAATTGTTAGAAAAATTTTTATAACAATTATAAGTCTGGGTTTTCTTTAGTTAATTTTTGCTGTTCCAAAGTGAGTTTTCGTATCTCGGCTGTATTTTGACGTACAAAGCTGTCAATGGTACCAAAATGTAGCTCTTGCTCTGGAGAATGAGCCCACAGTACGTTTGAGTCGAAAAAATAGCGAAAAACAAAAATATTGGAGTTTTAGACTCCTGGTACATTGAAGCACAGCGGCTTAATCTTTTCAACTTTCAAAATCTTGTAAAAAAATTTCTAGCAATTTTTGCCGCAAAAAAACAACTTGTTTATAGTAATTCGACCACGGCGAACATTTTGAGATACTCGGCGCATTAATAGGACCAATGGCTGAAAAGTTAGGGCTGGCGGGGGGGTAAACCGCACTCTAACCAGATCATCTACAGGGCGTCCTAAAAGACCTCCAAACTTGAGCTCCAGGTTCGTGGCACCGGCGGCGGCAAGCTGTCCTGTGACAAGGCGCCCTACTTCATCTGCGAGCCGGACAGCCAGACGAAGATCGTGGTGGGACCTCGCGACGAGTTGCTACAAATGAGAACACTCAGATTACACGCTACGATCCGCATCACATGGGCTCGCAGCGCGTCTCGATTGCCATGCTCCCCGTGGCTGATTGGTGCTTGGTGAGTGGGACTTAGGCTTGGCTTAGGCTTGGCTTAGGCTTAGGATTAGGCTTAGCTTTGACTTAGGCTTAGCCTAGGCTTGGCTCAGGCTTGCTTAATGGCGGCGGCTTGACATAGGCTTCGGCTTGGCTTTGGCTTACCTACTCCTTTTAGAATGTGCCCGACTGGCGCAAGTTTCCGGCTCGCCTCTTCGGCCCTTCGGAAGTTCCGGTGGTGTACAAGATACGGTAACTGGTGTCAAAAGTACATCTAATCCTTAGATTCCGCGGCGCTCCCCCGTACACCCGCGAGCTCGTCGAGCTGCACAAGCCGTTCGCCGTGCCGTTCGACGTGAGCGTCTACCTCAAGAAGATTGGCGTCACCAACGATACGGTAGGCAGTAGATGAACTTAAGCTCAAGCTTAAGCCAATGCCTAAGCGTAAGCCTAAGCCAAGTAAGCCAAGCCTAAGCCTAAGCCACGCCTAAGCTTAAGTCTAACTGTAAAGTGTTTTTACTCAGGCTGGCTTTTTAGAATGGGACCAAGCCTATCTTGTGCAGAATTTTTGGCTCATTCCGAATCTGATTTCCAAATTTGCTGCCGACCTTTATTTAAAAAGTTATTCGACATTTATACTAAAAAAACTGACTAAACCTGCATTTTTTGCGTTAATTTTTAATTTGTCGTCATCTCCGACGTTAAAAATGGCTCGATAACAGTTTTAGAGGTCAAAACGCGATTTTATGCAAAAAATCATTTGTTTTTGTGCAAAAAGCAAAAGAAATTGTGCAGGGCGGGGTTCGAACCGCCGCCCTGTGCTTGGCAAACGAACAGCTTACCAATGCACCATGGTGCCAACTGGGAAGGGTGCTTCGGGAGTGTAGATAAGGGGCACCACCATAACTGGACCCAGGCAGGCAATAGTGGGCCAGCATCCGAATTTCTGCCGTTTTTAAGCTTAATTTAGACCTCAAATGACTTTTCAACGCGAAGTCCGCAGCAAATTTGGAAAACGGATTCGGAACCAGCAAAAAATTCTGAACAAGATAGGCTTGGTCCCATCCTAAAACGCCAGCCTGAGTAAAAACACTTGACAGTAAGCCTAGCCTAAGCCTTCGCTAAGCCTAAGCCTGCTCAGCCTAAGCCAAGCCTAAGCTATGATTTTTCCTCATTTCAAGGAACAACTAACCGCCAACGAGGCCGGCATCCTCTCCACGATGATGAGTCTGACGTTTGAGGACGATCTGACGCACAATTCGTTGGATGTAGCCCTTTCCTGCCTGCTGTATCCGGGTCATCTTTCAGCAAACGGGCCGCATGGATCCGTGCTATCCATATCCGGTGAACTGTCGATTCCAAGGTATCCCCGGCGAGCCACCTGCCCCTGCCCTCAAGACTCGATCTCTCGAACGGGTTCCCCTGTCGAAAGGAACCACCAAGACACGATCCACCCAGGTGATTTGGGACTGGGTTTTTAGCGGGGGGAGAGGAATTTTGGTTCTAGTTTCTTAGCGGCGGGGGGATGGTGGCAAGGCGGAGATACAGATTTATACAAGGTCTTCAGAAATCCTCGTGCCCTCCCCAGGAGACGTGCAGCAAAACCGCCATCGCCCCGTCCACCCGCACAAAGAAGTCGAAAAAGTCGTCGATATGCCAGTGAAATACGGATGATAAATGAACACCATCAATACCAACAGTTATTAAAATATTAAAGTCACCACCGATTTTCAGAATCATTCATGTGTGTTGTGATCGAAATTAGCCCTGTGAATGTTGAATAAAGTATTTGTTTTATTGAACGGATTGGGGCTAGCAGAGACCATTGAGGAGGACTAGCAGAGACCATTGAGGAGGGCTAGCAGAGACCATTGAGGAGGGCCAGCAGAGACCATTGAGGAGGGTTAGCAGAGACCATTGGGGAGGGCCAGCAGAGACCATTGAGGAGGGCTAGCAGAGACCATTGAGGAGGGCTAGCAGAGATCATTGAGGAGGGCTAGCAGAGACCATTGGGGAGGGCTAGCAGAGACCATTGAGGAAGGCTAATCGAGTTCTGCACGACACCTGCAAAAACTGAGATGCGTTTGCACTGGTTCAACCCCCCTCTCTCGATTGTATATGACCCGGCTGAATCGCGGGATGCGGGGAAACAAAAGCCGAATGGGAAGGGCCCTCTCGAGGAATAGCGAGAGATCCGATCCGGGTCCCTGACCGGATCCGAGTGCGCGTCAGGCATCATCTGGCTGCCCTCCACATCGGCCCCAGTCTTGCCGTTGTTTGTCTCGTCATCCATCTGTATCCCGTGATCTTTGCCGTTTCCGTTTCGCCTGATCATCGTGGTGCCATAAACTCGGAAATCGGCCAGGTTTTTCGAGATCTAGCTGAAAATGTCTGGGGATTTTTTGTTGGTTCCGCTTTAGCAGGATCATTTTTTTTCTCCTGCATTTCTGTACGGCCCTGTGTCCTATATGATAGGTGGAGAGACACGCCCACGCGGAGGAACAGGCCCCGGGAGGACCCCTGCGGGTGCTCCCCACTTCTTGCCGAGTCTTGACCTAGTCTAGGAACGGTACGCTAGCTCTAAGCTTTACCTAGAAAACCCAGAGGAGGGACCGGAGGCCGAAGGGCCGATGGTCCTGAATCTTTTGGATTGACTTTTAGATCTTTATGATCTCTTATTTTAAATTATTGGGCCTGAGTCTCCGTGTTGCCTGGCATCCTTTCCCGGGCTCTTATCTCTTTCCTTAAAAACCCTTTGCACATTTTGCTCTTATGGAATGCTAAATAAACTAAGAAAAACTCCATACCGTAAGCTTCACTTTTACAGTCAATTACATCGAAAGCGCCATCAGGCCACTTATCCACACATTAATGTTTGTCTTCTCCTTCAGCTTCCCGAAACTAGTCTAGGGTGCCAATTTACCATTAAATGGGTTAAGTTATTAATAGACGTGGTTAATTACAGAGATGCAACCTTAGCACGGAGGTCAGATAAGTTCAGTATAGTTAGTATGCGGACTTAGAAGGTAAATCGTAGTTACCCAAATGGGAATATCGTAATCTAGCAGTGATCCCTCATAGAGAAATCACCTAGGTTATGACACCTGTAGCGAAATTTAGTCCGTTTTAATAGCATTTTACACCGGTTTTTAGAGAGAAACAATCCATAATAATTGGAATTCCCGACGATTTCACGTGCAATTGATAAAAATTACAAAAAAATTCTTTCGTTCTAAAATTTTCAAACATTTTTTAAGAATTGAAAATCAGATCTTATTGAATACTACCACGAAAAATGCTAAAATGGCAATTTTTCGCTCAAGTGCTTCCAATTCTGGCCAGGAAATCTTCGCCACTTTTTGCATATCGCCCCGCGGGGCCAGTGTGGTATCATCAGATCCGCCACAGCAAACACTCAACTCGCCGCGAATTGGAGTCCGCATCCAAGGCTTGCGCTTCGCGCGCATTCTTTAGGATCGTCCGCGCTAATCTGGAGTAACAAATTTGGTCCCTTGACTTTTTAAAAGGGTCTGTTGATCCGTCTCTCCCTCCCTCTCACTATCTCTCTCTCTCTCTGTCTCTCTGTCTCTCGCTCTCTCCCTCTCATTCTCTCTCACTCTCTATGGGAATCTCTCGCTCGATCCCCATTGTCGTCAATTCGTCAGCCGGATACAAAAAAATCGGCCCAGTTGACGTGACTGCCTTTTCAAAACACCTGGTTTTTTTGGATTTATGGGCGGGATAATCCCTTCCGGAAGGTCGACTCATTATTGCATTTCTGGGTCTCAGTAGACGTCTAATATCGTCAGCCACTTAATTTTAGCGCCAAGTAATTTTTTCATATTTTTTGGTGAAACGCTTTTGGCAGATAACAGTGAATTTTGGTGCTGAACTCTTAACGGGGGGCGGGGGGGGGGGGTTGGCGACCAAGGCTAATTTTTCCAGCAATAGCGACAATACCCCTTTTACACGGGTTTTTAAATGGAAAAACAACGCAACTTGAAATAAATAAATAATAAATAAGTAAAAACAAAAATAAAAACGCATTTTGACAAAAAGTAACCATAAATGAAGGAAAACTTTTCAAATTAGTTTTTTATATGCTTACAAGCGCACACTAATAAAAACCAAGAAAGGCAAAATTAGCTATGTATTACCCTTAATTGGCGGAACAGTGAAAATGAGTTTCGATCCCACCCCCCCCTAACAGACCAGTGCCAGAAGTCGCTTTGTACAAGATAGGCATGCCTTTTTTATGGCCCGCTTTCATTTTTAATGGAGTTCTACTGGTTTCTATACGTTTCCAACGCTAACTTCAGCGATGCTTCGAAGATGGCGAACGAGAGCCGTGCTGTTATGCGTCGCCTTCCTCTTTCTACCCCTACTCGAGCCGGTGGAGGCCCGAGTGCCTGGCATACGATTCATGAGGTAAGTCGACTTATCGGGAAACTAACATAAGTCATACCGGAAAGTTAGAAAAATGACGTTACCCTTTTCAGTGATCCGATCGAGTTGCTGCTCCAAGACAGTTACTCTTCCCTGAAGCGGAAGAGCGCGTACAACCGCGACAAACCGCCGCGCACAAGGATCATTGTGGGTCCAGGATTCCGCGTTTTGCATGATTAAAGGGGCTGAGAAGGCTCGTCGAATTTGCCGTTTTTTTTTTGTTGAAAATGACGAAATGCCAAAATTTCATAATTTCCACATTGCAATATATCGAAAATTTTTACATCGGATTTTCGGGGAATTTTAGATCACTACATTATAAAAATTTGCTAATTCCTGTCAATTTAGCCATTAAAATCAACACTTTCCAAGCGATAAATTTACGTGTTTCCACTAAAATACTCGCGTGCGCGGCCGTGCTGCGATTTTGGCTGTCTATTTTCCCAGAATCTACGCATTTTAAAGCCTCGAAAATTCAACCAAAGATTTTAAACAATTTTTTCAGGTGCGAAAACGCAAATACAACCCCCTGCCGACATTCTACACGTCGAATTTCGGGTTTGCCCCGATTTCGCTGCATCGACGCCAGAACTCGTTGCCGTATACGGATTTGCTATTCGCCGGCAGGCGATAAATAAATATTTATCACATTTAAAGGAATGGATCGCATTTTAGAAGGCGCACGGCTTGAGGCGGGCCCAAACGGTTTGGCCCTCGTAGATGTAGCCGGGTATCTAGGAGATGTAGTTACAAACTATGGTTTCACTAGGGATTTTCTTGACTGTGGACGCGACACACAACGCGTACGCTCGTTATTATTGCGTAATCGATTACGCAATGAATTTGTTATCAATATGTCGAAATCAATTTTGTCGAAAATTTATGTTGCGAGATTCTGGTCCAAATTTCATTTTTTCGAAATTCTGTCGAAATTTAATATTTTGAAATTGCTTTTTGTCGAAATTTATTCATCTCCACATGTGGAAAAGAAAAATCATCTGTTTGGGACGTCTAATCATATCAAAAATCAAGTTTCGAAAAGTGTCGAAAAAAATGAAAAAAGTCGACAACAAATGATTATCGAAAATGAATTTCGAAACCCTAATTTTCGACAAAGATTATTGGCAAAATACCGCTTAAAGACCGTCAGAACGATGAAATTCCGTTGAGAGCAAGAAAGTTGCGCACCGGGCGGGGGTCGAACCCGCGATGGTTCGCGCCACAGTCCGACGCGCTAGCCACTATACCACAGGGTCAAGTGGGGAAGGGAGTCAGAGGCGCCCCAAACCCCAGAGGGTCCTTGCCCAATACGGGACGCCACTAATGACGATGCTCTCTGCGCGTTCTTGGGGGCAGCACCCTCGGGGTGACAGTGCGCGTTCCATCGTTCTGGTAGTCTTTAAGACCGAGGCAGTTTGTCCTCCTACCTTTGTCCCGGCATTGACACCAAAAATTGGCAGCTTTCCGAGGTCCTTGACCAGATCCGGCGGGGCCATGCGGTGCCTAAAAACGGCTAGAACGACTTGAAGATGAAGCATACTCCTTGAGCATCTGCAACGGCTGCTGCCCAGGGTCCTTGGTCCCCGTTTCCGGGTCGACCGTCGTGAAGATGCATCTGTAAACCGGGGTAGAAACCTTGGACTTCACCTACCGCGTGCACGGCTTGTAGCATTGCAGCACGGTCGAGGCGGAATGGTCGCCAAATCGCAGCTCAGACCACATATCCTCATCCCAAGCCTGCGAGCATTTGTCCACCACGATGTTCCCTCGGAATTGCACGCTGTTGATCTGTATACGGTAGGTGGAGCGCGTTTTTTACTGATTTCTAGCGAAATTTAGCTATATCGTATCAAAAATATCTAAAAAATTCGAAATTTGGCCATTTTGGTTAAAAAATCGACATTTTTGTGCTTATTAATAAAGGTTAATACTATTTGTGTTTTTAATAGTTCTAAAAGTAGCCCTACAAGAATTTTAAAAAAATTGGCACCCCCGCAAACGAGCCAGTACCGTAAAGCTTTACCTAAAATCCACCTACCGGATTCTCGCTCCGCCCCAACAGCTCGTTCACCTCGTCCAGCGACTCCTTGGTGGTGATCATGAACTGTGCCAGGTCGACGAAATAGCTCTAAAGAGTTTTTCGATTTTTCTAACGATGTTTCGAAAAACTTTTCCAAGCTCTAAACTACAAAACCGAAATTCCCACGTCGTCCCGCCGCTCCGTCGGCACCGGATTCCTCCACCACCCGGCATTCGGGATCGCCGTGCGTTCCGTGAACAACTCCGGGCTGTAGACGACCATCCGCGCGTCTAGATACACTTCAAATATCATGCCGTAATAAATTACCCTCCTCCAGGACCTCGCTCAAAAACGCGGCCACCTCGTCGCCGCAGTCGTACCCGTCCTGGCGGAGTTTGGCGTGAAGTCTGGAAAGAATTTTGCAGGATTTAGCCTTTTTTGAAGTTTTCTAAGCTCTTAACATCCAAATAAAAACACCAACTCTGCGGGGAGGACCTGCTTTCGACGATACACCTCTTCAAGATCCGCTTCCAGCGTCTTCCCCTTGTAGGCCAGCTTGATCTTGCCGTCCCTAAACGAGTTTGTAGGCTTTTCAACCAACTTACTCCACGAAACAATCCAATAACACGAGTTGAGGGTTGGCGCGTCCGGTGAAGAAGCTGAACAAGGGTTTGGATATTTTCTGTTAACGGGGGTTGGGATTTTTAACGAGGAAACTTATCTTTTTTTCTCTGATAATTCCGCCGGCCTTATATCGAAATCGAAACCATTTTTATGACAATTTAAACAGTTTTTAAAAATAACAAGCTCACAAACAATAAAAACTTTTGAAAAATTTAGACTTTTTGATGGAAAATGCATGAAAAAGGGCCAAAAAGGTCAGAATTTTTAATTTTCACGTTTTTTTTCTATGACTTTTGTACCTTGCTAGAAAACAAAAACAGCTAAAATGTTACCTTATATACTATTAACAGGTAGGTAGTAGCAGTAAAGCTAAACCGCCGTTTTCGAACGGTTTGAGTCATGTAAAAGCCAAAAAACGTACTGTCCATCCGGATGTACGGCGAGGAACATTCTGTCGCGACTCTGCATATGCCGAGCCCCCCATATCGTCACAATGCAACGAGAAAACCCGACGACCCCGGCACGATTTCAGGGGGTAGATGTACAGATCGCGCACCCGGCCGACCGGCACCCATTCCGTATCGTTGCCACGTTTCCGCGTGATGAGTCGATATAACTAAATCAAGGGAATGGTTCTTGACTTTTAGCGGGGGGGGGGGGCTAGATTAACTTTGAAATTTCCACTTTTTCTAATGTTCTAAAGATGCTTCTGGGTTTTCTGTAATCAAAAACAACCTGTAAAACCTGTAACTTTCAAAAACCCCTAAAATACGTCGTGCAACGCTTGAAATTTCGATATTTAGAGGCTAACCAGCTTCTCCACCCCTGCTAATAGTCCAGAACCGGAAAAGCAAGGCAGATAGAAAAGTAGTAGGTAAGCGGTAAAAGATAATAACAAGAGTTAAAGCAAATTATGAAAAGAAATAAGAAAATTTTTCGTACCTGAAGCGCCGCCATGGAGCCACCAACGAAACCGGCGAGCATTAGAGAATCCTGTTTGGACAGCATTTCTAACCGTTATAGAAAAATGCCGCTTTTTAACGAAAACAGCAATTACCTAAATCAATTCAATTAGAAACTTAGCTATAGCTATTGAAAGATTGGCTGAACGTTGAAAGATAAATTTTCGAGAGATAAAAGGGAGGGCGTGATAAGGATCGGACACGGAATTGACCCCGTGTCAGGGGTTAGATATCGATTTTTAGGCCGAAACGCTGGGTTAATCGTTGCTACCGGGTAATGACTATTTGTTTCTAACGAAATACACATTTTACACAATCTAAAAGTCTGCAAAAAGTTAGAAATTGGCTATGGATACTTTTGAGCCGTTTTAAAGGCGGTCAGGTTTTTAGATGAACACGTATTCTGAAAATTACTTCTATTTATTAAAATAGCAATATAATAATAAATTCTTTTAAAATTATTGCTTCAAAACGCGAGCATTTTTGCTCTTCTACGTGACCTTCTGCCTCCCCACCGACATACCTCGAGAGGGCGCGCCAGCCCCACCTTGCAGCGTGGCCTGACGGCTAGCGGGTTGGGCCCAAGGGGCGGGGGTCCGTGGTTCGACCTCCCGCCGCGGCGACACCCACCCGGATTCAGCTTCACTGATGACACTCGTGGTCTGTGCAGAACATTCCTATGTAGATAACCCTTCGTACTACTGCTGAGAAGCTTTTTGCAGGTTTTGCCAGGGGTACGTATTTTGTTTCGATTTTAGCATACTTAAAAAGTTATATAGGATCCGTGTTAATAAAAATATATAAAAAAGTTATGTATTAAAAGTACACTTCTTTTAATCAACGCACCATTTAATTCCGTTTAATGCCGTTTCAGCGGTATACAAAGTTAATGACGAATGTAAAATAGGTAAACCTGTATTTTTCAGTATTTTATATTTTTTAAAGTCTTTCGAAGCTTTATATTTTTTTAAAGTCTTTATCTAAAGTTAGTTGTTTCTTTTAGTTAAGTCAGTAATTTATTTTATTTATTGTCTTTTTGAGGCTATGCAAAATTAATCGAATTGAGCTTAGAAAAAGATAAAAAGGTGGTTTTTCTAAAATGTAAGATTTTAGAAATCTTATCCAATTTTTATTGATAATAAAGTAACCTGTTAATGTTGACCGAGTGTCATCCTTCAAGCTTAGATCTTGTATTACTTATTGATCTGAAATTTGTATTTTAGAGCATTAAAAAACAGTCTAAAAATATATTTGCCGAAGCCAACTCCCGTATGTCCCTTCCGGAACGCAAAAAATGTGCTCAGCTAATGTAGGTAATTCCACATGAGGCTTCAGTAGAACGAAAGTAATTATTATCATCGCACAATGCCGCGGCGGGGGGTCGAACCCGGGTCGCGCGCACGGGGGGCCAATCGTTTTGGCGCTGAGCCAGGCCACTGGGTGGACGGGGCGGCGGGAGGGGGTGGTGAATAGAGGGCGTCTCCCGGCCCCCGCTCTTACAAAGGAATAAATGGCTTTATCAGCACCTAGAATTCACAGGCGAGATTTATAATAAATAAATACAGTAATAATAATTAAAATAGATAAATTTATTAATGGCATATTTTGCATTATCGGTGGGAGTTCCACTCCTTTTCTTTAGTATCCGATTCTTTAATGTAAATCGACGAAGTGTTTCTACAATTTTTGCTTATCTACTAGACGCGCAAACCTTGCCATTTTTTAGTAAGAATACAAAAATAACGTTTTTTCCCAAGGATGGCCGATTCTCGACGAAAATTTCGAAATTTTTAGGGTTTTCCACTTGAATATAGTTAAATATTAGTAAAAACACTTAAAAAGTTTTTTTTTAAGTTTTAATTTCTTTTTTTATTCCTTTTTCCTAAACAAAAAATACTCCCCCGATAATGCCAAAGCACCAATTAAGAATAATACTATATTTAATTGAGCGAATTGTCGTCGCCGTAGATGGAGCTGGACCTCTTCAGCTTTTCGCCAGCCGTTTTTTCACTTAAATTTATGGCTTTTGAGGTTTTTTTTAATGGATTTATACCTTTACACGGTGCTACTTCTTTTACGCAATGTCGTACGTCGGGCTCGCTGCATTTTTTGTATCTAAATCCACCAAATCTCATTTTTTTTTGGCTTAACAAACCTGTGCCGCCACAAAACGTCGGGGCGACTGCACGTCGACCAAAACGTCCATTGATTTGGCGGTGTTAGCGTTTTCTACATCGTTTTGTTAAGTATTTTATACGTTTTTCTGTATACTTTTATAGTTTGTAGGCTGTAGTTCGTTCGCAGGGATGCGTCAAAAGCTTCAAAGTAGACGAGCGGGACGTCGGATTTGATGAAGGCCTAAGATCCAAGCCAAATAAGCACGCAAGCTTGATTAAGCCTGAGCCTAAGCCTCAACCTAAGCCTGTGCCAAGCCTAACCTAAGCCCAAGCTGAAGCCGAAACGTATACCTAAGATTCAGGTAATCCTAAGCTTTAAGCCAAGCCTAAGCCTAGAACTAAACCAATCTTATTGCCCAGGCCTAAACTTGAGCCCAAGCCTAAGCCAAGCCTAAGACCCAGCCAAGCCTAGGCCCAAACCAAAGCCTTAGCGAAGCCTAAGCTAAGCATAAGCCAACTAACTTAATCCTCAGCCAAGCCCAAGCCCAAGCCCAAGGCTAACAAGGGAAGTGCACGACCGGCCCACGAGAAATCGACACGAGACATAGTGGATCTGATAGAATCGGACACGGAGATTCCGAATATGTAATTAGAATTTGCTAAATAAAACGGAGAAAAAAGTTATGAAGCTTCAAAGTTGGCAAAATCGCCCAAAATCGGACTTTTATGGGCCTGTAAAGGCCCAGGGAATGAAAATTTGCCACAACCCATTAGTGCATCTTGTTCAGCAGAAAAAGCGCTTTCGAATGAGCTATCTTACTACAAGTTTACGATGATTTCGCAGAAATCTTTTTATGAACTTGACAGGCCATACCCTTGCCCGTGAATCCAAAAAAACTCTTTTCAGTGAATTGTTTGCAAATGCTACGTATTACAGCTCATTCGAAAGCTCTTTTTCTGCTGAACAAGCTGCACTAATTTTTTTTCTTCTCAATTCCGTTCCACCGGTTTTTACGGGCCCTTAAAGGTACGGTTTTTGGCGATTTTGCAAACTTTGAAGCTTCATAACTTTTTTCTCCGTTTTATTTAGCAAATTCTAATTACATATTCGGAATCTCCGTGTCCGATTCTATCAGATCCACTATGTCTCGTGTCGATTTCTCGTGGGCCGGTCGTGCACTTCCCTTGTAAGCCTCATCAACTCACCGCATTCCTGGACCAACGAGTACCCGAATTCAGCAGACAATTCTGGAACAAAACCGATTACGCCGCGAGGCTCGGCCTGACCTGCTCGCGATCGTTGCCGTACCAGGTGGCCGACGAGCAGTTGAAGCCGCTCAATTTCTTCGCGGCAAAGCATAGATCTATACATTCCTGAAAACCATTTTGTTTATTAAGAAAAGTGATCGATCAGTAAAAAAGTATTCCGGCGTAGCCTTACCGTTAAACTCGCAGCCGTTTGGATCTGCTCAACGGCGCCGACAAGGGCGTGATTTCGCACGGCGTACAGGATGGTAGACGGGTCGAAAAAGTGTTGTTTAAAGGGATACGGGATCAGTTTTTGATATAGCTTAAATATACCGTACAAATACGCTAATTGTAGGATAGGCCAAGCCGAAGCTCGAATAAGCCCCTTGAAAAGCTAAAACTAACATTCGGGAGCGCGGATACACATCGGCTCAATGTAGGCGGCCTCCACGTTTTCTTCCAACGACGCGTAGCTCCTGTGGTCGGCCTGGAAAGGGTGTCAACTGAAGTCTAAGCTAAGCCTAAACCAAGCCTAAGCAAAGGCTTAGCCAAGTCTTAGTCAAGCCTAAGCCAAGCTTAACTTTAACCATGAGACCCAAAGCCTCCGGCAAGCCAAGCCAAGCCCAAGCCTACGCCTAGGCCTACGCTATTCACAAGCGAAGACGAAGTCAAGACCAAGCGAGTCCTTAGCAAAGCCTGACATGCCTAAGCCAAGCCAAAGCCAAGTGCAAGCCCAAGCCTAAGCCAAGCCTCAGCCTAACTCTATTCCATGACCGGCCTACCGTATCCATAGCGAGTCGACACACGCCGCGCGCGAATTTCATCGATTGGCTGAAAAAAATTTTTTTACTTGGTTTTCAATATTTTTAAATTCCCATTTCTTTATTTATTGAACTCGTACCATTCCGGCATCGTGCAACTGGCCACGCACTGCTTCAGGCTGGTGTTGGAGGTCACTTGGAGCTGAACAGAGTTCAATTTTAGGTATTCCATAGTTACCGCATCGATATATGGGCGATCGAACTTCTCGAAGACGAGGTACAGTAGGCGGCGTTCGGGGGAGCATTGCGTAGCGGGTGTGGTCGAGCCGAGCCGGATCAGCTTTTCGGGGGCAGCAATCGGGTCGAGCGAGTTTTTGAGGATGCTGACGCCGTGGGATTGGACCCTATGAGCGAGGGAATTTAAAGAATTTTGTTTAGGTTTAGTTAATAGTAATTTTTTTATAAGATTATTCAGCAAATATTATAAATTTCCCACCTTCTCCGCGGCGGTGGCGGTTTCCGGTGAAGCGTCTGGTTTGGACGATTTTGTAGGGGAGAAATCTAGAAAAAGGCCATGAAAGGGTTTTGCCGCCATAGCTATGCATTTACCTTCATAAAACTTTACAAATTTGAGTTTAAAAAAATTTCTGAATGTTTTAGTTAGAAAAATCGATTTATCGAGCGAAACTTCGATTTTTTCATCTTTTTTTTTGAAAATTTTCGACTGAAAATATAGCTAGAAATTGGTAGATAATAATGTAGGCGTTATTGGCATTACTAGCCGAATCTGGATCCATAGAAAAAGTATCAAGAACCGTATCAAAAACCGCCGCCAAAAAAAACCCCAAAGAATCTCCGCTAGCCAGCCCCACCTTATCAGCCATCTCCAATCCCCGCAAAAGATCCATTTCCTTCAGCAATTCTCGACGATTCGCGGCAACTTTCTAAAAAAATCAGACTTGGAAAAGTTCTGGTTCATAAACAGGGGAGATAATCCCTCAGGTACTCTGACCCCCCGCTAACAAACAAGAACTATTGGTAGACCTCCAAAAATTCCTCACCGCCCTTCTCCGCTTGATCGTTTTCTTCCGCTTCATCACCTTTCGCTTTCGTGTCGCGCGGCTGGCAGGGGAAGGCAGCGGATTCGAGAGCTTTTGATGGCTTGCAGTTGATTTTTGAGTTACGGTAGATGGGGCAGCGTTTAGAATGGTATCTGGGATGCTGCGAACGCCATGGACGGCCAGAGTTAGGGCTGCTTTTTCCTAAAAGATGGACGTTTTCATTCGAAAAGTTGACGTTTTAGCGATTAATTTCAACATTTCAAAACTTTATAATGCCGACACCCGGAATTTCTGAACCCAAACCATTTCCTCCAAAGCTTTACCTCTTCAAAGCGTCGGCTGATGGCCAGGATACGCGCTTCGCAGCTGGGCGCGTCGCGCTGCACCAAGGTTGGCACCTCGAGGGCCAAATCATAAAGTTTGTACCTAAAAACAAAGCAGCTACGCTACACTCCGACTGACGCACTCGTAATAGTCTCGGCCGGGGTAGTCGACGAGTACGAAGGGCTCCTCGGTACCCTGGATTGCGTACAGGTCGCAGATACGCCACTTGGTGTCGTAGGTTGCTGAGCGGCAGCGCCAGTCGGAGCTCTGGAATTATCGGATAAGGTAATTCATATTATACATAAGAATCTCTGCTTATCGATTAGTCATCCCCAATGGTCTCTGCTAGCCCTCCTCAATGGCCTCTGCTAGCCCTCCTAAATGGTCTCTGCTAGCCCTCCTCAAAGGTCTCTGCTAGCCCTCCTTAATGGCCTCTGCTAGCCCTCCTCAATGGTCTCTGCTAGCCCTCCTCAATGGTCTCTGCTAGCCCTCCTCAATGGTCTCTGCTAGCCCCTCCTCAATGGTCTCTGCTAGCGCTCCTCAATGGCCTCTGCTAGCCCTCCTAAATGGTCTCTGCTAGCCCTCCACAATGGTCTCTGCTAGCCCTCCTCAATGGTCTCTGCTAGCCCTCCTCAATGGTCTCTGCTAGCCCTCCTCAAAGGTCTCTGCTAGCCCTCCTCAATGGTCTCTGCTAGCCCTCCTCAATGGTCTCTGCTAGCCCTCCTCAAAGGTCTCTGCTAGCCCTCCTCAATGGTCTCTGCTAGCCCTCCCCAATGGTCTCTGCTAGCCGCCCTTCTCTAGAGATCTCTGCTAGCCGATCCTTCGACAGGAATCTCTACTATTCTGCCCTTTCCTAATAAATCTCTGCCAGCTGCCCGAACCTACAAAAGATTCCGAACGCACCTGAGCAGCTGCACATCGTGCCAGGCACTGCTCACAGGATCCTCCCGTCGCCCTCTCGAACATGACGGCGTGAGCAATCGTGGATTCTGGATGCATCGCCCAGGTTTCCGGGTCTATAGTTTGTGGTTTATAGTTTATCACCCAATCCTACCATAACTGCACCGCGGCTCCATTTGAACGTCACGGCGCCGGGGTGGCGGTGGAGAACGGTAGTTCGAAGAGGGCAGCTTAGAAAACATCGTTTTTAGGTCAAACTGGAGATTTATGGGTTATCTTAGTATCGTCGATGGGAATTCTTTTTCGCAAAAGCTTTTTTACAATTTCAATTTCCAAGCGTGTTTTTAGTACCCCCCCCCCGTAAATGAAAAAAAAACCGAATTGCCAGAAAACGATACCTCCTCTCTGGGCCGAGCCGCCGGCGGCATCGCATCCAAATTCGCGATCGGGATTGGCGCCAGACGCTCCGCGCTGCGACTTGGCGCTTTTTGCACGGCCCATTCTGGGTATTTACTGAAAGGAAGACTAAACATATATAGAAGTCAAAGGCCTAAGGCAAGCCTAAGCCCAGTCTAAGCCCAGTTTAAGCCAAGTATAGCCGAAGCCTAAGCCAAGTCTAGCCAACTCTACGCCAAACCTACCTTCTCGATTCCCCAATAAATATCTTCGCGTCGGGCAGGAAACGATTGGGGTGCTTCGGTCGTTTCCACGTCTGATCGGCCGGAATTTCTAAGCAAAAGAAACCGTTTTTATCGTCATTCTTTTGTATCTAACAAGTCCAGGGTGTCCCAAAAAAACGACCCATCTGGCATTTCGCCGTGTTACATCCAGTCGGTCCCATATTTGGACCAAAGGTGTATCAGACCCTAAATAACAACAATCCTGACTTACAGCCCCATAGCTACAGTAGTTTTAAAGTTACAACGCAAATACTGTTTTTCCTGGAATTCTGAACAGTTTTATCGGCTATCTTTTTGGACTTTGCATCGATTTGCATCGACTTCCGGCTGCGAATCCCTAATTTCGCTTAAGAACTGGGGTAGTTTTGCGTTGTAAAAATCGCTTAAATCGAAGTTTATTTAATTAATTTCACTCTGGAAAAAATTTCTTACGGTAAAGAAGGCCTACCGGATCATTTTCACTTAATGTTTAGGAGGTCTAATTCCACGAAAACCCTATGAAAAATAGAAAATAAAGTTTGTTTTTGCTATAACTCGAGAACGACTGTAGCTACCGGGCTATAAGTTATGATTGTTGTTATTTAGGGTTTGATACACCTCTGGTCCAAATTTGGGACCGACTGGATGTAACACGGCGAAATGCCAGATGGGTCGTTTTTTTGGGACACCCTGTATGTTACACTTATGTTCAATAAAACCCTATTAAATCAAAATTAGCGTCCAAAACTCACCTGAAAACTTTGTCGATCCCCAGTAGAAGGCGTCCTGCTGTGTCAGGGCCGCGTGAAAATACAGTACAAATAAATATGGGAACATTCCGCGACAATCCTCTAAACGGCGATTCGAGTTTCCCGTAAAAAATGGAAGCAAGGCGCGGCGCGAGGGCGCACGCGCGAGAAAACTCATAAAATGGTCAAGCCGCAAGAAAATTGAAGGCTAGGGTGAGGGGTTACGACTGGAAAGGGTGGCTATTTTGGAGGGAGTTTTGAGGGTTTGGATGAAGCGGATCCCGACAAACAAGTTAGAAGAGGGTGACAGCATTGAATTTGGAGATTTTTGACCAGGAAGTAAAAATTGTGATACTTGACTATTAACGGGGGGAGGGTAGAGTGGATTTTTAGGGGTCTAGCCTTGCTTTGCCACCTAGAAAAATAATCAGCCTTGTATCGTGTATTTTTCACATTGTTTTAAGTAAACGTTTTGCACAAAACAAATTTCCAAAAACGATTTCAAAATACTTAAAGGTTAAAATTTAAAATTTTGGTGCTTTGGCCTTATCGGGGGGGCGAGACGTTCACAATCTAAAAAGACTTCCTCTATTTGAATTAGAAACATTGGATCCAAGGAAAATAGCTGTCCCACACTTCCCCCCCCCCCCAATAATGCAAAAGCACCGAAGTGTTTCCAGGTTTTTGCCAATAAAAAGAAAATAAAAGGAAAATTCTGAGAATTTTTCGAACTTTCGAAACTTGAAAACGGCACAAAAACCTATGTTGACAGCGGTAACCCCCGCCCCCCGCTAATAGCTTAGAACCGGATTTTCCACGTTTTTGGCAAGATGAAGCTCTGGTCAAATCTTGGGTTTGATGGAAATGGATACCTTGACAAGTCGCCAAAGCGCCGGCGCATCTTTTAGAGGTGCCGGCCCTCCATATGGCATGTTTTCAGCCACCCGAATCGCCCCCCTCAGATCCCCCGGAAAATACCGGAAAATGCCCTGTGGGGGTATTGTCGGTCGGGTAGTGGTCGGCTGGCTGGGGGCCGTACAATGGAGCGCCGCGTAGTCGGGTAACTAGTTGAAGGGGGGCATTTTTGGGCTTACGTCGTTTCCGGGCGAATGCCGTTGTATTTCTTCGGATGCGACAAGTTGATGAAAAATTTAAAAATTTGAGAGCCCTAATTTTTTAAGCCACCAAATGGGGGTACTTTTGCATTATCGGGGGGAGCCAATTTTTCATGTATATAATTTTTCCAATAATTTTTTAGCTTTGCTAAGGAAGTGTTTCTTGATTGTTTTTATTGTCGCTAAGCGCAAAAAACGTTACAAAACCTATGAAAATAAAAAAATTATATTTTTCGTCTACAAATGGGTGATTTTTTGAGCAAGATGTCATTTTTTTCTCAGTTCTTAAAGTTTTTACATACATAGTTTTTCCTCTTAAGATCTAACTAAATTTGACGTAAAGACACCACTAAACCACCTATTCAAAGCAATTGCCCCCCCCGATAATGGAAAATCACTGGCAAACGGGCATCCCTGGGCCCGAGTTCCATGATTACCAAAAAAACAACTAGAGATCCAGGTTTGGAAAGGTGAGGAAAAGCTATGGATTGAAAATGGTGGGTATTTCATTAGTGGTGCCATACGGAGTTAAACGAGCCCCCCCCCCCCCCCCCGCTATCAGCACAGTACCAAACTGTTGAGCTCTTGACAACGGACGACCTGTGCTGAACATGGTATGGATGCGGAATCGAGCAAGTTAGAGAGGAATGATGAATGGAATAAGCGACCGTCTGGGGGGCAGCTACTCTTCTACGATGACGGATCCCATTTCGGGAACTGATTTCTGGGAGGGGTTTCTCCTCCTCAGTTTCTCCGCGTGAAATTACAGCCCCGCCCGTTACGGGACTCAACCGAATGAGGGGGGGGGGGGCTTTCACTCGCTACGGTATGCGGGGCAGAAAAAAGTTGAGCGGCAGGAGGAAAATTTGGGGAAAAGGACTTATTAGGGTTGAATTCGGCCTTGGACTTGGGATGGTTAAGCCGGGCTTAGGCTTACAATTAGGCCTAGGCGTAGGCTTTGGCTTGGGTAAAGGCGTGGGTTAAGCTTCGCTTCGGGTTCGGTTAGCTGTTTCTTAGCCTTGGCTCTTCTTAGGCTCATTAGCTTCGGGGTTGGGCTTAGGCTTAGCTGAGGCTTGGCTTAGGTTTGGCTTGGCTTGTGCTTGGGCTTAAGCTTAGGCCTAGGCTTATCATAAAAAAGCTTAGCCTAGATTTAAGTTTACGATTAGCCCGAAGCCCGGTTTTGGCTTGGCTTAAGCTCAGGCTCAGACTTACGTTGCGCTTAGGCTTGGGCTTAGGTTAGGCTTAGGCTGAGACTTAGGTTACGTTTCGCTAAATTCTTAGTTTTGATTACGCTTAGCTTAGGCGTCAGTTTGGCTTGACTTAGGCTCAGGCTTAGGTTGGGCTTCGGCTTAGGCTCAGGCTTCGGCCTACTTATTGGAGGGTTCAAATTATCAAAAAATATCTGTAAAACATGCAAAAAATCACAAATCCACCCGTTTTCTGATGTCTACAGGATGGGCAAGCGTGGGAGCACGAGCGGTGCGTGTGGCCCCTCGAGACATATCCGTATTTGCATCCCTCCCTACCCGCCCCCATTTTGGCACATATGCGGGAGGGGAGAAAACTGCGAGAGCGGGAAACGAGTTCCGCGCACAAACAATCTCTACAAATGCATACAACACAACGATCCGATCGAGAGCGGGACCGTAACCCGGATATCCTCACCCAGAGGATACCCCGGATGGGCACGATTCGGCAGAATAATATACCAAAGATCGGGCCGGTTTTTTTGGGTCTTGAAAAGGTCTTTGCAGAATTTTTGTGCGGTCAAATCAGTCTTTAAATCCAAAATTTGGACAGCCAGAGCCCGACAACCAAAATCCCGACAAAAAAACCGACAACCAAAATACCGACAGGCCGAAATACCGACAACCAACATCCCGATAGCCATGAAACCGACAAACCAAAAAGCCGACTGCGGATATCCCGCAAAGCGAAAATCCCGAGAGACCAAATTCCGACTAAATAAAACCGACAGCTTAAATACCGACAAGCAAAAATCCCGAAAGCCATAATCCCGACAGCCATGAAACCGGCAAACCAAAAAGCGGACGACAAAAAATCCCAAGAGCCAAAATCCCGAAATTCATAATACCAAAGCAATAATACCGACAGCGATAATTCGAGCACCCAAAATCTCGATAGCCATAGTACCGACAGCCAAAATCCGCCAGCGGAAATACAGATATCCAAAATCGCATTCTAACTAGCGTCAAAATATTTTTAGTAAAAGATTTTAGCCTGTCGGGATTATCGCTGTCGGTATTTTGGCTGTCGGGATTACGACTGTCGGGATCATGACTATTGTGATTTTGACTGTAGAGAGTTTGGTTGTCGGGATTTCTACTGTCGGGATTTTGGGGTTTTCGGTAATGTAAACTTTTTTATTATTACGAACATTTTTAAAACCTTGACATCATGATTTTCAAAAAAAATTTCAACTCGTTAGAAAATCGTCTTTTAAAAAAGCATGTGTATTCTCGCCCAGGCGTGCATAACAAACTTTTTGCTGGTAAACAGGCCGGCACGCGCCTCAAACGGTGGTAGGTAAAATATGCGGTAAGAAGAGTTGTTGGGGGTTTGTAGTCATTGCGTGTGGTCCCCCGTGTTGGCTTCTCCATATATACAAAGGGGACAAAAACGTTTCAGAAAATGCTTGAGAACATTTGGCGGCTTAAATTTGATGGAGATGGGGCAGGGCGCTCAGAAGTCATCTGGATCGCCTCGGAATTTTTCGTCAAAATGATGGTAAGTTAAAGTTTAAACTTTACAAATTAAATGCGCACGCAAACCGGATGTTTTTTGGATCCACGCGTAGTCGTGGTATTCGCTACGCTACGCTCCAATGGACACTAGTTTGCTCGTAACTAAAAATAAGAAAAACGCCGTCAAAAAAGGAGTGATACTCGCTACGCTACGCTCCCATTGACGCTTAACTAGACAATTCCAGCGCAGAAATAGGATTCTTTTGGAGCCATACGTGGTTATGGTACCGGCTACACTACGCTCCAACTGACGCGTTTCCTTGTGCTCTTCTTACAAATAATTTCCCTATTTTGGATGGATCTTGGCAGGTTGACTTCATAAATTTTCATTTGGTTACGGCATGTCAAGCTTTGTCAATTGGAGCGTAACGTTGCTGAGTTACTCCGTACGCGACGTTCCAATCGATGGGCCAGCTCTGCGATTTTTAACTGAGAAAATTCGTCTTAATCGTATTTAAACGTACATTAAATTTCTGTTTATATCTGACTGACGTTTTTTACTTTTTTTTACTTTAAAAGGACTACAACGGATTTTTCTAATTTTGCCGAATTTAAAGGGATGGTTAAGCTTAATGATTGGGGGGGGGTCTATGGAGACAGCCGGGCCCGCGACACGCAACGCGCACGCGAATAGGCGACTGTTTGCGTTGCGTGCGGCGGTCCTTACCCGGGCCTTGCCGACTCCTTTAAAATCCAGATATTCTGCCTTTTTCCTCGACGACAAACCCAAATTACCCAAATGCCCGGCCCAAAATTGGCCACCCCGGTTTGCCGGCTACAATTCCGCCGGGTCCGCTACATTTTTGGTCGCTTGCCAACACTAGTCTATACCTCTCCAAAATCAATCTAAAGCCGCTGCCCAGCTCGAAATTACTCCTCGAAAACGCCTGAAAATTCAGCTGCAACTCCGCTACCTGTACGACGACGAGCCGCCGTGTTATGAGGAGCTGTTGCCGACCACCGAGGAGAAGCTGCTGGTGGGTTTTAGCAGTATGAAACTGCTTGCTTTTAAATTATTGTAATTTGACTATTTTTATCAGTATGACTATTTTGAAAACTAAAAAGCTGATTTAAATTTTGAAACTATCCTACCTTATATAATTTTGGAGTGTATCTCTGTGTGTGTGTGTGGATGTCACTTTCCAGGCCCGATTTGAGGGCCTTCCCGTGTCCCAAATGCGCTGATTTTTTGTCACTTGGGGGGGAATCGACCCTCCTCTTTCCGATGGCGTTTTCAGAATTTCGATAAAATACAAGTTTACAAAGTTAAAGCCGGTTTTATTCATTTTTGGGGGTAATTTGCATAATTTGAAAAAATACAAATTTCCTCATTCTTGCAATTTGCCCGCGCGTGTGTGGTCGATGGGGCAAAGGGGTCCGAAGGACCCGAGCTATCGGAAAGTCAAATTTTTCATGCAAAGGCCCAATTCCAGCGCCCAAGGCCCGCGAAGCGGGTTTTGGGCGCTGGTCAAAAATAAAAAAATTGGTAATGGCTACTTTTTAAACTTTTTAGGCAAATTTTTTCGCTATGATCCAATTTTTCTAGAATAAATGCAGAATTGCTGCCATACGATAAATTGACCATATTTCTACATTGTTTTACGGTTCCAAATGCGGCGAAAAAAATTTTTATTGTAAAAATACAAAAAATTTCGATATTCGACCAAAACCGCGAAATTTTAAACGTTCTGCGTTTTCTAGTTTGTGATGTTTATTAATAAAAGTACGCCATCTTGTTTATTAACAAAAGTACCATAAATCAAATAAAGAGGCTACAACTCCATTTTTCTCCAGTCAATAAGTTGCCCTTTGGCGCGCAGTGCAGGGTTACGGTAGCGGTTCACGGCGAGACCCTCCAGCCCCATTGTGAGCCATTGGCTGATTCACGATCGCCGATCGCTCGTGGCCCCCCGAAAGCCGGGCAACCCATTTTCACACAAGCCACTCTCCCACGCTCCCTACGTTTTTGAATTGGTTTGGGTTGTTAAGGCACCAGTTATACCTTGACATAGGCTTGGCTTAGGCTTGACTTATGGTTGGCTTAGGTTTGGCTTAGGCTTTGCTTCGGCTTCACTTAGGCTTGGCTTAGGCTTAGGTCTAGGTTTTTCTTACTTATTCGCAAAATTCACAGGAAAGTCACAGCTATGACTTGTCCACACCTTTAAAAATTAAATATTTTGGTTTTCAATTTTTTAACTTTATTTAAAGTAAGTCATTAGCCTAGTAAGTCATTTTTCATCAGGGCAACTGACAGGGATCACTACGGAATTTTCTGCATGCCTCTATGCGGCGCGTTGAACAGTTTCCCAAGCCCGGACCACCCCGTTGAGAGTGGTGCATACTAATCGCTGACAGCCTGGGAAAGCGCACACGAATGGGAGTCCCACCGTAGCTAGCTAGTTTTTGGAGCAGTTTTCTTTCTTTTATCTTATTACTGTGCAGCTCTTCACGCTAATTTTTTAAATGCTTTTTTTGCATAGTATTTGGGGGTTTAACCCGGCGATTTTGGGGGCCAAAGTAAGGTAAGGTATACCTAAATACTCGCGAGACCAAGACACACATTTTGGTATAACTTACACAGCTTTACGCCTCGGGACGGCCGAGATACAGTAGGCGTGGGCCGGTTTGGTGATCTGCAGCCTTATCTTGTTTTGGCTTATTTTCATCTTGTCGAAATATCATTTTGCCGAAAATTCATTTTGTCGAAATTACGTTGTGTCGATTTTAATGCGCAATTTGTCACAAAACTAACTACTAACTACAAAATAAATAATCGGCACCAAAATTGTATTTCGACAAAATTATTTTCGACAAACGTAGATTTCGAAAAACTGATATAAAACCGCACGTTTTGTGTAAATTTCGACATTTTGAAACTAAACCAAAAGAAGCAGGCTGACCGTCTTGAAGTGGGTGAGCTGTAGGTATCGCCAGGGCTATGCGCGTTCCCATGCCGGGATTCTCCCATCACATCGGCCGCCGCCGTCCTAGGCTCACTGGGAGGGGGAGGACGAACTTTCCGATGGCCTGGGAAACATGGGACACTGTTGGTCGGGGGGTGTGAAGGGGGCAAATCGGAGCCCATACCCCGCACACAACCACACACTCACCGTTTGGCAGGCTCGCAAAAGCTTACTTCATCCATCTCGACTATGTTTACGCATCGACCTAGCTTAGAAAATCACTTTGAAAACAAATCGTAGCTATAGTACATTTTATGGGTGCTTTTGCATTATCGGGGGACCAGCTTTTTTCGTAGAACCAATTTTTTTTTTCTAATATAAGTCGAGAAACAGTTTCTAGCGGCTTTTCACTATTCTTAAACGTAAAAACGCTGCAAATTTGACTCCAAAACTACGAAAAAAATAAAAACTTTTCGGTGGAAAATGCCGATTTCGAACAAATTAAGAAATCTTATAACTTTTCTGATGGTTTTTCTTTTTTTTAAATAGATTTAAATGTTACTCAAAACGCTAAAACATTTACTATTATGCGACTAGGCATTTTTGGACATCTAGGAAAAATTCGGTCCCGCCCCCCCCCCCGATAATGAGAAAGTACCTGATTTTGACAGATTCATTTCTCAATGTCTGAACAATTCAAACATTCATTTAAAAAATTAGGCCAGTTTTTGGTAGCTTTCGGAGCCATAGATGAATTTTTACTACTTACTATTCGACCAAAAAAAAAGCAAAATTGTTTTTGACGGCTAGAACTAATCATTAAGACCTTTTCGCTAATTTTCCAAAGCCAAAAAATCTACTTTTAAGCGGCAAAAGCTACTTTTTCATTCGAAAATCCAAAAAAATCAGCTCTTGACTTCCAAACCACATTGAAATACGCGAAATTCCCACTTTTGAATCGGGAAGCCCAAAAATCAACCCCGTGCCGCATTCCAAATGCCAAAAAATAAGTCGAGCAACGTTTGGAATGCAAGTTTGCACAATTTTTGATTTTTCCGCTCAGAAACGCTAGGCTCAAAAAGACTCTACGACGGGCTACAATTGACGCCATAGTAGATAGTATTCCCTCGGAAATCGCCTTAATTCTTCAATTTTTCAGCATTTCTTTCCCTTCACCTTTGTTTATTATAAAAACCATTAAAAAACGCGGTTCTCGGGAGCAAAAACCTCGTTAAGTGGCGGGGTGCACTTTCCGGACGGTTTTCAGGAAACTGCCCGCTTTTTGAGCCCCGCGGGCAAAGATTTGGATCTCGTCCTCCGCCCACGCTTTCCGCACGAATTCCGCCCCAACCTTTTTGCGATAATGCACATTTTGCGCTTGATTTTTGGATTTTTTCAAAGGTTTTCTAACACATCATTTGTTTTCCTCTTTGTTTTAGTTTTTTCAAGGTTTTCTATCCCTTTTCAAACGGGTTTTTAGCAGAATTTGATTTTTTTTAAGCCTAAGAACCGCCTGAAATAGCGTTTTGTCTTTGGTTTTTTACTTTTTTTTTAGGTTTTCTGGCTTTTTTCTAACGTTTATTTAGCTAAATTTACTTTTTTGGTTAATATCCCGGTGGAAATCGCATTTTTACCTCATTTTTGTCGTTTTGCATCGTTTTCTAACCTTTTTCAACCACAGATTTAGTAGCACTGAATTTTTTGCCGAAAGAACCGCGTGAATTCGCGTGCGGTATGAGTGCCGTCGAGTTGTTGGCGGCCATCTACATGGAAAGCCTCAAGGAGATTACCCAGAGCTTGGTGAGCAACTTTTTTTGGCTTTCCTCCAACGTACACGCTCAAAAAGCGACAATTCCGAGCAGTTCGCCCTAAAAGTTCAAGCCGACCGGGTTGTGCCCGGGATGCCCTTGCCGTCTGGCGTCTCTTCCCTCTCGCTCCAATCTCGGTCATTCTCCTCTCCTTCTCTCGTTCTCTTCCCTCTCTCTCTCTCTGCTTGGGAGGTCCTCCCTCCGACGTGCAGCCGCTTGTTTTTCTCGCCACCCAAAGGGTCAACGCGGTTTCTTTTTTTGAGGCCACTAAGTTTTTGATACTTCCTCTTTTTTGACCTTTTGAAAAGTTACGTTACTTGATAGGCTTTATTTTCATCTCTATGCGATTACATCTAAACGAGTGCTTATTTGGTGCTGTACTCTTAGCGGGGGGGGGGGCTAGATAGCCTGTATCTATGGCAAAAAGTTTAGCTTTTTATAGTTGTAATGCTTGTTTGTAATGCTTTTAGTAGATTTTGGTTGCTTAAAAAAGTCATAAAAATTATTCATAACCTTTAAAAATTTAAATTTTTTTACTATTTTTATTAACACATTTTTTTATCAAAGTAAAAAGTTTAGAAACTGTTAAGCAGTTTCTAGCGACTTTCAATGTTTAAAAACTGGGTAAAAAGCGATAAAAAATTATGTCGATTTCATTAGGAGGGCTAAAGTATAGTTTCCAGCCCCCCCCCCTTCCGCTAAGAGTCCAGAACCGTTTAATTAGCTTAACTCAGGCCTTGCCATTTTAAATTTTAAGCACTTTCTGTTTTTCTTGCTCCCATTTTATTTGGAAATCTGACGCCCCACTTTTACAGTAAGAAAAAAAAAGCGTTTTTCCACCCGTTTCCTCACTTCGACGGCCCTTTAAAAGGGGCGGAGCCCGGGGCCGTGGCGTGGCAAACTATATGCAGGCAGTGCCGGGGCAAACACATCCGCCCCGTTTCACCAGGTTGTTTTTGAAACGGGACTCGATGGGGGGGGGGGTGGGGAGTGTGGGGGTCAGCCGTTTCCCAGCCCCAAATTCCCGCGGCGCCAGAAAAAAGCCGCGACCCAGCCCCCTTTCCCGCGGAAGAGTGCAAAACGCGGTCAGCGGCTGTGACTAGGCCGCGAATTTCCGACGTTTAAGGGGCTTTAGAAGGCTTGGGCACCTGTGGATTTTTGGATGGTGAACCCACGAGAGGCGACGCGGCTGTCTTATTGGGGACAACCCATATTGCTCCAGTCACCAGCCTTTCTACTACAGTGCGGGTCAAAATGATAGGTCCACCTAGTTATTCGCAATTTTCTCGGCGGAGAAGAATTTTCACGCTAATCCAAACAGCAGGGCTTGTGACCCTTGGAAAGACGAATTTTTTCATGTACTCGAGATATCTCTACAATAACGGATCACCGATTTATAAAGGAAAGAATAAAATCGTGCGAAACCGATGTGTCAAAATGATAGGTCCACACTTCACATGCGATTACAATCAACAATGGGTATGAATATTAGATGCTAATTATATCCTAATTATGGTATTCATTTTCCGGTTCGATTTTTCGAAATGAGTTTGCAACTATGCATATTTTTCTACACGGCATACCGATTAGCATCTAATATTCATACCCATTGTTGATTGTAATCGCATGTGAAGTGTGGACCTATCATTTTGACACATCGGTTTTTCGCACGATTTTATTCTTCCTTTATAAATCGGTGATCCGTTATTGTAGAGATATCTCGAGTACATGAAAAAATTCGTCTTTCCAAGGGTCACAAGCCCTGCTGTTTGGATTAGCGTGAAAATTCTTCTTCGCCGAGAAAATTGCGAATAACTAGGTGGACCTATCATTTTGACCCGCACTGTATAAATTGAGGAGGTGTTCCTAAACTCGTTTTTTTTTACTATTACTGACGTAAAACTTTCAGAATTGTTATAAAAATACAAAAATGTCGATATTTCGATCGTAAATGCCCCATTTCGCCAAAAAAAAAATCGAATTTTCGAAGGTTTTCCGCTTGAAATCTGGTTAAATTTTGCTAAAAACACTAGTAAGATGCTAACTATTACGGTACTAGACATTTGCAGATTTATACAAAAAAAATGGTTGTTTGCTAACGCGGACAGCTAGAGTCCCGGAGGCCGAAATACGGGCCGTCCAAAATCCCAAAGATGCCGACAGCTAGAATCTCGACAGCCAAAGTCCGGACAGTCCAGAATACCAACACCTAGAATTCCGGAAGAATCCTGACTAGCAGGCCAAAATCGCGACGGTCCAAAATGTCGACACTCAAAATCCCGACTTGTAAAATAGCTGTTAAGAGGAATGGACATTCAAAATAGCGTCAGGACCATGTCAGCATTTCGTCTGTCGGGATTTTAGCCTGTCGGGGTTATTTCTAGCTGTCGATGTCTGGATGCCAGTATTTTTAGCGAGATTTAGCTGTCGGGATTTTGACGAACGGGATTTTATCTGTAATCCAATCAATTGCGCTCAAGTTTGCGACAAAACTCCTCTAGTTGCGCCTTAAAAAGTCAATGCTAGCGCGGAGTTTCCCAGGCCACCCATCTCGTCGCGAGCTTTGATGTGGGAGACCTCCCCCCCCTATCGTCTCTCTCTTCCTTTGCGTTCCCAGCCGATTTTCAGCGGAATTGCCGTGGGAAAGTCCCACCCCTCCCCCCTTCCAAAGCCACCCCCCACCACCTCGAATTCGCGCACATTTCCCTGGCTGGTCATGCACGATTTTTGACAGCTGGCTGGTTTTGCTATCCTGCTTTTTGATCATCTAGCCCCTGATTTTTCGATGGGCTTACTCGTGAATTGACAAACGTCGAAATCGTCTAAAAACGTTGATAGTTTTTGTATCGGCCGTCAAAACTTAAAATATACTGTATAAAGTATAGCCTAGTTTTTAATAAATTAATGGTGCTTTTGCATTACCGGGGGGGGGGGGGGCTAATTTTTTATATGCGTCAATGCCTAGAATTAATAGTAAGTAGTTTAATAGTGTTTTAGTCAAATTTAGCCACATTTCAAACCGAAAAACACCCTAAAAATTTTTTAAAGATTTAAAAATCGAAATTTTGCGCGAAAACCAGTGATCAGTGATGCGCGAAATTTGTATCTTTCCCTAAAAATTCCTGACGTTTATTGCATTTAAGAATATTATAAATAGGTTTGCACATGGTTTTTCTGTTCGATCCTGAGACCCCCCCCCCCCCGATATTGCCAAAGTACCCAATAAGCCAATCAACAATCTATTCCTTCAAAAATCAATCCCCCCCTGCCACCTGCTGCCCACCAAATCAGTTTCGCGCTGGCCGTGTTTACGCCAAAAGTGCCGATAATCTTTGATAGGCATGGAGTGTGCGAGTGAGCAGGAGGAGGGGGCGATCAGTGAAGATCCGGTTAGCCAAGGGAAGGGACGGGTTCTCGGCTACCGTGCGCAGTCCCCGCTCCGGGACCCATCCCCCCCCCCCGCACTGAGCCTAGACAGAGTTGCCCCCAACCCGCCGGGGGTTGATAGCCTATCTGCACTGTTTTCTTTGCCCCGGTTTCGACCGGAGATCTCCCTTTTTCGGGTTCCGACCAGGGGGGAGTGCTGGGGATTTGACCAGACTGCCCTTGCCGCCACGCTGCCAACTTTCCAGCTGTTCTTTTGCGCCGATTGCTGGCCCACGCGCGCGCGAAACATCGATCATCAGCTTATCAGCCTGAGCCTGTTTTTGCTGTAGATCTAATAGTGTATTTTAGACTTATTAAGGTCATTTTGGGCCCTAAATTGCCTAATTTTGCACACAAACATTGTCTTTCACCACATTACGATAGGTATTACACACTCGTTTTGGCCGTTGAAATTTGGGGAAATTGGCCAATACCGCGCGGTTTGCTCGCCTTTTCTAATGCATATAAATTAAATAATAAGCTAAATAGTTCTTTTTTAGATATGAATTATCCCCTAATACCTTAAATTACTTTTTACATTGTATTATTTTATTGTTTCACTTGAGGTTCACATTGTTACTATTTAGGTTGTGTTATTTCATAGTTTAACTTCAAATTTGTTAAATTTTACAAATTAACTTGAGCAAACATTACCGTGCCAATCGTCTGACATTTACGAATTGCCAAATATCGGCGTTTTAATCCATTTTTCCATTTAATTAATCTGTTTTAAGTATTTATACGTTAAAAATAGCCCTTTCTGCATATGTCCTATACTCTGATATCTTTAATTCCTATTTGCAGTATATTATTTGATAGTTTAGCTTAAAGTTTATCATTTTACAAAAATAACCCAATTAAACATGCTGGTTTTCTAGACTTTCGGTATTTTTTCCAAATTTGAAGGCGTCATTCGATAGTTCGACGTTTTTCAGCCTCTACAAACACGAATAATCTATAGAAAACTTTATGACTTTGAGAAAATCGCTACTAAGTGAGCATTATTAAGTTTATAGTTTAAAAATACGACCGTTTAGGCATTCTCCGCGGGCCATCCGCCGGGCGACTATCTCCAGGAGCGCGTTGACGGCGATCCGTACGGGTTGGCCGGCGTGTCGACCCCGGGCCCGCTGCTCATCCCCAGCCTGCACACACAGTCGGCCCTCAGCCCGCACCTCATCTTCGGCTTCAACCACAGCCCCGTCGAGGAATCCGGTGAGTGCAAAATTTACTTTGAATTTTTGACGTTTTTTGTATTTAGTAGAATTTCTTTGATACCATTCGATAGCGCATCAAAAAAATATTTTAACGGCTTTAATTAGAGGGAAAAAAAGCTCTATCCAAAAAAGTTGTGCCAAAAATAACGTTTGAAAGTGGGGTGGGGCAACGATTTTTCAACATTTTCGCTATTTTACGATATTATGTCAACGCCATTCGCTAAAGTATGTATGAAAAACGGATCTAGGACTTCTACTTTCCGCTTAGATAATGTGAACATGAGTTATAGCAAAAACAAAAATAAGCTTTCAAAATAAAAATCTCAAAATAATTCTCAACATTTTTGCTGTTTTTTGGATCGTAGATAGATGGTAAATTTCATTGGATAGAAAAGTCAAATACGAAACGTTCTTTTTAAAGTCCAAAAATAAAGTAAGAAAAATTAGTCGCATCAAAACGAAATTAATCTTTCAAAACGGTTGGGAATTTTTTAAATTAGCAATATTTTTTTTCCGAAGCGTGCTTATTGAAATCCGAACGATCGTCAAAAATATACTCACCGGTCGGAGCACAGCTCAAAATAATGTAGAAAAAATGAGTTATATCGAAAACAAGGTTATTTCGATTTCTGTGTTCTCGGCCATTTTGAAATTCGCCACCTGTCGTCCTCCCCATAAGTGCGCCAGCGCGCAGATGTCGTGTTTTTCAACGCGTAAGATAAGAGCGATAGCCTGACCCTACCCTATTAATGCAGAACGAAAATATCCAGCGTGGGAAAAGTTTAAACCCACATCATTTCTTCCTAAACCCCAAAAAATGTATCCAGGCCCGACCCCGAATCCGTTGGTGCCGAGCCCGTCGTCGGCGGGATTCTCCCCGATCCCCGCCACTTTCTGCCCAACATTGCCGGCAAGCTTCTCCGCTGGCCCCGAGTTCGCACCGCAACAATACTATAATCATCTCAACGGAACGGCCACGCAGCCATCAACCATGAATCTCAACCCTTCGTTTATGCCGATGCTGGGCAACCCGAATGGGGTATGTTTTTTCGCTTTTTATTTGCGTATTCAAATTTTTAGTTCGTTTCAACATCAACTTTACAATATTCTATTAAAAACTAGAGGGCAAAAACCGCCTATTTCAAACCGTAAATCTAATTAAAAATTTCTGAAAATTTTTCCATTGTCTTTTTTGCTATAATTTTGCTAAAAACACTATTAAAATATATTTAGTATTAATTTACTAGGGATTTCTGGACTTCCGAGAAAACCCCCCCCCTCCCTCCCCCCCGATAATGCCCAAGCGCCCAAAAAGTTTAAAAATCATAAGAATCCTTGTTTTTAAGCACAAAGAGACCTAAACTAAAACTTATCTGAAGGTTATTGCCTAGAAAAAGCTTAAAATCTTGTAAAAATCCTCTAAAAATCAAGGTCCACTTTCCAGATGGCGCCACTCCAACAATTGGCCGTTTTTTCTTCGCTGTCCGGGTCGGCATTTCCGGCGTCGATGCCGTCCACCTCGGCCATGACGCATCCACAGAACGGCATCATGGTATCTCATTTTTATAGAAAAACTGCCTGATTTTACTATCAAAATGAAGCAATTACATTGATGTTATCAACTAGAATATTCTAAATTAAAAAAGAATCCTCAATTAGCTGAATCCTACTATATATAAAAAAATAGTGTTTGTGTGTGTGTGTGTGTGTGCATTTGTATGCAACTTCCCTCCGTATGTTCCAGTCGTATCTCGATAGGGGAGGAAGTTACGTGTGTGTTTGATACGCCAAAAGGTGCGTAATGGTCATGACACGACTGCACACATATCAGATTCTACAAAAAGTGCTATTTTCGACATTAAAATTGCGTTTTTATGAAAATCCGGGTCCCCCTCTTTGTTAGGAAGCAATTTGCATGCGCCGGAAGTGGCGAAAGCCTATATAAAGGGACAGAAGGGGATGTTTTTCATTTTTCGGCATGGGTGATTCGTGAAAATATGCAAAGTACAGAATATCATCGGATCAGACGGGGCCTGGGTTGAAAAGTCGCGAAGCGGCTTTTCAACCCTGGTGGTTTTCTTAATAAAGTATCATAATATACCTTTTGTAGCAACCCCCGATGATGCCATTGGATCGAGGCGAGAAAAAGGCAAAAAATGGGCCAATCCTCCTCGACGTCCCACCCCTCGTCGAGCACCGTGTCCACCTCCGGCATTTTTGCCGTCCCCCATCCCGACACCCCGCTATCAAGAAAGAGAGCAACACCTGAAAACAACAAGGATGAGAATCGAGGTCAGTTTATTAGATTTATATCTATTTTATTCGTAGATTTTTACATTATTTAACAAAAAGACTAGCGTTGAATTTTTAATCGAGTTCAGCAAGTTCATAGGGTTTTGAGGGACGCAGAGGCCGATTATGTATTTGTTTTTTTTTGTTTCAATCGAACGGTAATTATTTGAAAAAGACCAGTGATCCTACAAGTTGAGCAAGTTCAGTAAGGCCTCAAGCTGATCAATAATCGGGCGAGTGCGGTGCGTATCGCGGTCGTGCTAAATTCCTATAAGTTCATTTTTGTCGATACAATGGCTAGCCAAGCAGCTACAAAATATTCCTCAAGTTCGACGAGTTCAACAGGTCCCCCAAAATGAGGTGGGCTTTAACGTAAAATAACGTATCTATGCTGGTAGGCTATACCTGAAGTGTTTTTTAATGTTTTTATCGAAAAACCCCTATCCAAGCAAATTCAAACCATTCCTCAGGTTGGACACGTTCAATAGGTCACTAAAATGAGGCGCGCTTTAATGTAAATAGCGTATCTACGTCCGATGCGTGTTTTTTATGTTTCTATTAAAAAACCACCACCCAGGCAGCCGCAAACTATCCCTCGACTTCGACAAGTTCAGTAGGTCACCAACCAACGATCTTTTAACGTAAGCTAGCGTATCGATGCTAGTAGGGTATCCTGGAAGTGCTGCGATGGATACGGGGGGCCCGTTGAGGAGCGCGGGTTTGGTGTCTGGATGGAGGTCGGGAACTTCCCACATTCAAGCGCCCGTCTTCTGGGAACACGGCGACGATGGATGGGGGGGGGGGAAGGATGGCCATGGCATACCGCATCTCCTCAACGCACCCCCCCACCCATTCTATTCTACCCATCGTCTAGATAGCGAATCATTAGATTAACCATACCTTAAACCGCACGCTCAGGCACGGGCTACTTTCGCGCCTATTGACGTCTGTGTCTTTCTTTTTCTACCTTTCTATCACTACCTTTCTGTGCAATCAAGCGCTTAGATAGTACATTTTTGAACTTTTCTTTACTTCCTTAGAATTTAAAGGTGGCCATCCGAGCAGCTACAAGCTATTCCTCATGTTCAGCAAGTTCAGGGGCCCATCCAATGGATAGGCGGGCGGGCGCGTTGCGTAGCGCTTCGAGGTGCGCTGTCACGATTCCTCTAGTTCCTCCCCGCCTCAAGCCTAAGTCTAAGCCCAAGCACAAGCTCAAGCCCAAGCTCAAACCTAAGCCGAAGCCTAAGCCTGTCATAAGCCCAGCTGACTTTATATAGGGTTTCTAAACCTCGGAAAGCAAAAAAAAAATCCGCTAAATCTGAATACCCGAAAACCACAGAATCGGCGCGCAGATAGGCGCGTTACGTTGTCGAAAAGCCACTAGGACCGGCTCGGTTAGCCGTCGTTATCTTGTGCGCGAGGCGTCAATATGAGTTTGTAACCCTGAAAATTCGTCTAACCTAGAAAAGCGATCTAAAATATTTAACCTATAGAAATCACTATCAGCAACCCGCGCACAAAATAGCGCACTATACTTTTTAAAGCCTTACTTATCTGCGGGTTGAATAAGTTCTAAGCCATTTTCTATTTTTGATTTATCAAAATCAATAATTTGTTTTGCTGGCCCCCTCCTCACCCCCAAATTGTTGGCCAGTGGGGCTACGGTGTGTGTATGTGCTCTGGGGGGCTTCTCCTCCTGGCCGCATGGCCCCCTCGAAGCGCTCAAATGGCCCGAGTTCCCACACAGATCGATCCTCCTTACTCCCCTTCAACGAATGAATGCTTCTCCCCCCCAGAATTCCGATGCTTCTTCGAGCTACGGAAAGTGTTAGAGTCGCAAAGAAATGAGGATCAACGTGAAAAACTGAAATTTTAATTAGGGCAGACAAAAAAAAATAGGGATTTTGCACAAAAAATAAGTTTCGTTCCGTTTAAATACGCTTAAAAGCGGGTTAAATCACAAAAAAGAATTAGCTATGAAGTGGATAGACAAGCCAGAAGCGGTGAGCGCGTGGAGCTACGGGCTGCTCCTTTTTGCACCGTACCGTACACTGTGCGCCCCTGTCAGAGTTTCGCGGGACTGGTCGAGTTGAGGGTTTCAAAGGCGGAAAAAAGCTTTTACCTTTGTAATTTACCAAAAAATGGGGCAAACTGGCAGAAATCCCTTGGGAATTGACTTTATAGTGATTTTCAGGCTCTTTCTCAAGGTTTTAACATGTTTGTATATCAGATTTCTATAAAATATTGATTTTTTACGCATTCAAAGGGGTTTTTAAACATAAGAAAAGCTTTAAGGTTTTTTTAAATACCAAACATATAGCAAACTAGCAGAAACGGTTTGGGAAATGATTCTTTGGCGATTTTCGGCTCATTCTTAAAATATTGGAATTTTTGAATGTCGGATTTTTAGAAAAACTGATCTTTTGCAATGTTTTCCATCCCGGAACCTATCCCCAACGCCCAGACACTTCCTCCTCAATTTTTCGTAGAACCCTGAGGGGGAGTCCAACTACGGTATACACCCATTTGTCGGGCGGGGGTAGCTGTTAATCAGCGGCGCTAGTGGGACCCTCGCACGCTCTACAATTTTTTTTGACTGTCGGCGGGCAGAAGGCTGGCGGTGCGGTTGATCAGGCTGTAGCCGCGGGTGTACCGGTATGACAATTGGGGGGTACGGTAGCTGGTTATGGCGATTATCGGGCGAAAAAACGCGCGAAATCCGGTTAATTTTATGTTAGCGTGGAGTTTTTCGAAAATCAGCGAAAATCCCGACAAGAAAAACCCGACAATCAAATACCGACAGGCCAAAATCCCGACAATCAAAATCCCGACAAGCAAAAATCCCGACAAATTCTAGACGCGATTTTGAATGCCGTTTGTTTTTAAGCAGCTAATGTCGGGATTAGCGGAATCGGAATTTTGTCCTGTCGGGATTTTGTAAATTTCCCAGACAATCCGTATCTTCGACGCCCCTTTAAAATCGCCTAAAAATCCGAAATTGTCCCACGCGTCCAGAGGATTATTGTGTAGCACGCCGGCTAATCGGACAATTTACGGGCCGTTGCATTTCGCGGGTTCGGAAGCCCGTGAGAGTGATAGGCGTGAAGTGATGGGGGGTCCCAGGGCGAAAAGATAACAATTCAAGCCTGCCCCTCCCCCCGATCCAGCACCCGGCAATTGCTACTGATTTCTGTTTTCTGGAGGATTTTCGGATTCCTCCACTAAATCCATGCACTATGATGATTTCCCCGGTCCCTCGGAGCCCGTCAATTATTACTACGGTAGGCGGGCCAGTTTTAGGGCCAAATTTCGATAGTTATGTTTTTAAAACCGTAGGACAAGTGTCTATACAATAATCTAGCCTAAATTAAGGATTTTAGCGCTTCCCTGTCCCTTTAAGGATGTAAAACTGACATTTTTTCAAGAAATCGATAGTAAATATGCGATTATCCGCTAAAAACCCGGATGTCACCGCCCCTTTAAAAGTATTTTTACTCACTCGACAAAGAATTTTTATTACACGCGAGTTACGGCAAAAAGGTCATCTACACGAAAATTGAGCTCATAACTGGGTTCTACTTGATTTCCTGTCGACGCGGTCCTTAAAAAACAAAATCTATTAAATACTCGTCGAGAAACATATCTACCGCAAAGGATTTTTTTTTAAATACCAGGGGAAGCAAAAGAACAACATCTACGCGAAAACGAAGCCTATGAATGATCATCTACTGGACCCGAGCTATTGGCATAGCTTTAAAGCAAAATTTAATCCGTACTCGTCGAGGAACAAGCTCAACTACGCGAAAGTGCGGTGTAAGGGACAATTTGCCGGATGTATAAGTGCCGCCCTTCCTTTAAAAGGCAAAATTTACTGCGGACGTGACGAAGAACAAGAACATCTACTTCAAGGAGATTTTCACGCCCAGATAAAGTACATCTACTCGAAAATTAAGCATATATTTTCTTCGTATTCACCGAGGTACAAGTTCATCTACCCGACTTGTGCCTGTCGCCATCCCTTTAAACCCAATTATCCCACTCTCCAAACCCAACAGCCACAAATCGATTCTCCCCCCCGCCAAACCAACTACCATATGCAGTAGGCCATTGGCCACTGGCCCCCTGAAGGGGCGTGGCCCTACACCCCCCATACAGCCAACCCCCCCCTCCAAGATCCACCCATCGACGTCCCGTTCTGAGAATCCACAGAGTGCCCCTCATCGGCTGGGAGTCTCCCACCGTCACCTCCATCTCCACCTCTTCCTCCTCCTCCTCGCCGGCTTCATCCTCTATGGACTACTCGCTCGACCCCGCCACACAACAGCCGCCACCGCCACTGCCACAGATCCCCAACGACGGCGGCCTGCACGCGAACGGTGCGATTCCAGGGGGTTCGGGGAGGGAAGCGGGAAACCGGGGTGGCTTGGGCTTTGGGCATGGGTATTGGAACTCGTGGATTGGAAGAACGAAGCTTTAGAGTCTAGTGTTTTCGTGATGGGATACAAAAATAATGATTTATACGAAATTTAGGGCCTTAAAAGGCGAATTTTTAAAAGTCTAGATTCTTACCAATTTCCGGCGTTCATTTCGACCAAAAAAGACGATATATTTAACGCATGATAGTACTAAAAAATATCTGCCTAGTACCCCCAAAAAGCCCAAGCCACACCGGAAAAACCTACAAGACTTTTTAAGGAGCATCGGTTAAAGCAAAATTATCTACCCTCTCTCGCCCTCTCTTTCTCTCTCTCTCTCTCTCTCTCTCTCTCTCTCTCTCTCTCTCTCTCTCTCCCTGTCTCTGTCTCTCTGTCTCTCTGTCTCTCTCTCGCTCTCGCTATCTCTCGCTCTCTCTCCCTCTCTCTCTCTCTCCCTCTCTCTCTCTCCATCTCTCTCGTTCTCGATCTCCCACTGTACTCTGGCTCTCCCGCGCTCCCTCTGGCTTTCTCGCTCACTCTCTCTACCTGGTTCACTCTCGCTCACTTTCTCTCGCTCTCTCTCGCTCTCTCGCTCTCTCACTCTCGCTCTCGCTCTCCCTTAGAATTTCGCTACTCGTCGTATCCGGCATTTTTTTGAATTCCCTTAAAAACAACTTTTTCACCTGACTGAAAGCTGATGCTCCTTAAACACCTCCTCAAAAAAACCCGCCCAACTGAGCTCCACCCTTGCAGTCGGCCTCCTTGCCACCGTCGGCGATGGCGGAACATCGGCGGCCGCCGTCGCCGCCCAATCCGTCGAGCAGCAAACGATGCTCGCCTACGATGCCCTTGCCCAACTTGGCTACGGCTCGGCCGGAACTACCGCCTTTCACCAAGCCATCCAGCAGCAACAGCAACAGCAACAGCAACAAGACTACTACTACACCACCCCCCAGCAGCAGCCCGAGATGTGGCAGGCGCAGTTCGCTCAGCTGCCCCTTGTTCAGGCGCGCCATCCCCTCATCTACCACCAACAGCTCCACCACTATGCCACAATGGGTACGGTGTGGTGGGGCGCGTTTTAGGGGGTTGAGGATGAGGAAACGCTCATGCTCGGTTTGGTTTTGCCCAAAAAAACTGCTAAAATTTGCGAGGGAAGGCGTTTTCTTTTTTTCTCTTCCATCTCTCATTAATAATTATTATTAATCGGTACTGGGCTGTTAACGAGGGGGGGCTTGTCGAAGAAGCTAATTCTTTCTTTTACGTCTACCTGCCTGTTAACAGTATCTAATGTATTTTTATACTATTTTGAGCAGCTATTAATTGCTAGCAACCTATAAATATTTTGAAACATTTGAAAATCGTAAATTACGACCGTTTTTGGCCGTTTTTCATACTTTTATGACTGAAAGGCGAAAATCAAGATAATTTCTATGGTGTTGATGAGATTTTTATGTCTAAAAACTTTATAAATGCGATGAAAATGGTTTATAAATTGCGCTATAACCGCGCCCGAAATAACCGGCAACTCCCCGTTCAGCGATAAGAACCGTTAATTTTCAGTTCCGGCCTATAAAATGCCTATAAAATGGTGAATTTTTCAGTTTTTTTTTTGTTATTTTCGAGCTGTTTATCTTTCTATTTTAATACTTTATATCAATATAGTTACTATATTCATTTAGTGCTTTTCATTTTTATAGTCTAACGTTAACTTTAACCCAATTTTAGCCTTACTTCTCGAATTTTCTTCATGATTAGCAAATCAACCAAATACCTACCGGTCACTTCAAATACCTACCCCATCCCCCGATAGACCTTAAAAAGCCTCCCCTTCCTCCTCCCCTCCGCAGCCCATGCTCCCCGTTTTTTCCAGCCGCCCCCTGACTTTCCTCGATGGCTCGACTCATCGCTTTTTGCGGTGGTATCGGGCCTTTTTTTGAGGCGCGTCTTCCCCACTTTTGGTCAACACCCCGGGTGGTCGTCGATTCAAATTATTGAGACTGATGGAATGGGCAAGCTTAAACGCTTGGCTATGCCTTTTATAAAGCGCAAACTATAAAACTTTTTTAAGATCTCCATTTTCTCGTTAGCTAGAATGGCTCAAAATCTTTGTTGGTGTCCATGACCAATCGATGCTCTCAGCCCCCTCGAAATTCCCATGAGCCGAATCGGGCGACCAGCTACAACAATATGCTAATCATAACCCTGGATACGGTAGCAGGGTGTTGTGCTGAAAATGGGGCGAATTCATGCAGCTTGTAGCGATGAAATTGAATTGGTGAAAAAACTGGGCCTTACTTAACTTTTTAACTCGCCGATTGCCAAAATCACCTTTTAATTCATTCGTATGTTAATTTTATAGGTTTGGGAATGGTAAAAAACCGAGATCGGGGCTTTCCCATTATTGGGGGGGGGTCGGGCACCGGGATGTTCAATTGATTTCCAGGAATGCCTAGTACGGTATTAAGTATTTTAATACTCTTTTCAATAAAATTTATTATATTTCAAGTGGTAAAACTAACGAAAAACATTAAAAAAATCGAAAAATATCAGAATTTCAATCAAAATCGGCGATTTTTGTTAGAAAAATCTATTTTTGTATTTTTCAATAAAAATTTTTAAAGTCTTTGCGCTTGGGAATAACAAAAATGGCATAGAACGTCCAAATTAAAAAATTAGCTACTAAAGAAAAAAGTTGGACCCCCGATAAGAGAAAAGAACCGCTTAGGAATAAATAGCAGAAAAACGAAATCATACAGATAAAAGTTGATATGGCCGTTCATATAATTGAAATTTTTAACGTCTAATTAAACTTTTCACCGCCCTTTTTCAGATCCCAGCTTCTACACGGCGAATGCGGCAGCGGCAGCCGGTCAATTCGGAGATGGCAGTCCCTTCTACCCTCTTATGCACACCCATCATACACAAATCACCGACGCGATCCCTGTCGATCAGCCGAAACCACTCACACAGTAAGCTAGCCCTCCGTTTAAAAGTCTAGTCGTTTTTCTAGGGATAAAATGTCGCACTTCTTGAAGAACCGCGAGCGACTGGAGTGCCGGGTGACGATATTCCACGCCAAAGTCGCGCAGAAGAGCTACGGCAATGAGAAACGGTTCGTTTTCTAGAAATTCTGCCTAGAAGTTGGCGCGCTTGGCACTGGCGCGCTATCGGGGAGGGGGGGGGGAGTTATCGGGCGGAAAACCTTTTTTTACCGCAGGCTCGAGCATTACTACAACACGATTGAAAGAGACTTTTGCATTATCGGGGGGGTGACTTTTTCTTTGGAGCCAATTTTTATATGATAAACAGAACGTGTTTAAACACTTTTTCGCTATTCCTAAACGCAGAAATTTTAGAAATTTGATTACAAAACCAAAAATGTCGTTTTTCGACAAAATGACGGGTTTCCGAGCAAAAATTTCGAATTGTATGCTTTTTTAAGGTTTTGCCGGCAGTTTTTCTACTGAGAATATAGTTGCATTTGACAGAAAACTTATTATTTTTAAAGCTTATTTAATGAGTTAGTTGAGAAGGCAAAAAGAGCGTAAACTGGACCGACGCGTAGTCCTTTTTGGCCGTTTTGTAGAATTCTTAGTGTCGTGAAAAACTAACTCTCTGATCGCGTTTTTGCGCGTAATTTAATTTCTTCTAGAGCTTCAGTGCTGAAAATCCTTGTTTTAGACGTAATTTACCATATCGCAAGATTTTTTCTGGCGTTCAAGCCATGTCAAAACGCGCGCTAACTGGGCCCCAATGGGCCCCACCCAACCCCGGATGACCCCCCAAAGCTATGTGCATACCAAATTATTTGTGCCAATTGCCCCCCGGTGGCGCAACTATGGCGCCCGGAAACAAAATCCTTGCGCACACCCGGCTGCCCGGATAGAGCCTCAACCCATAAAGAGGGCACTCTATAGGGTGGCAAGAAGGAGGAGGAGGAGATGGCCTAATAGAGTCCGTATTGTGTCTCAATTAGCACCTCCCCCCTCAATGTTTGTCTCTCTGCCAATCCGCCCTCTCTCTCCCTCCCTCACTCTCTCTCTCTCTTCTCTCTCTCTCTCTCCCTCCCCGCATATGTTGGCCATTAACGGATTTCGGATTACCGTGTCCCGGAGGCTGAGGATTCTAGAGTTGCGCATGCCAGCGAGAGAGAGAGAGAGAGGGAGAGACAGAGAGAGTTGCGCATGCCCTCCGGCTGACCCTAACGAATCGGGGGTTCGGGGCATAATTTAGGGGGACCAACAACTTCTTGGGAAATACCTGGGATTAGCTGCAATCAGCTTGAGACCAGAACACCATTTGGGATGCTAATTAGTGTGCTAGAAATCGGGGTTACGGTAGGATAAGAGCGCCACTGGCCAATAACTGTTTTGTTAGACATTTTGTCCTTAGGATCCAATTTTGCTAATATAAAGCAAGGGGTTGTAGACTTCTTTGTAAACTATTCTTAAACGCAGAAATTTGAATCCAGAAATATAGCTAATTGCTACTAAAAACGATTTAACGACTTGCCATTAACTTACTAGGAATCTCTGCATTCATTTCAGTTCCCCTGAAATCTCTTCCCCCCCCGATAATGCAACAGCTCCTTAAACACTCTTGAAAATAGGGTCGGTTCGTTTTCAATAGTTTCGACAACTAAAAATATAGCCTTTGGGCAGAATTTCGGTTTTTTTAAAAGAGAAATTTGGCCCCTCCCGATAACGCAAAAGTTCCTTAATTTTTATAATAATGATATGTATAAAATTTACATAGTTCTCCTCATCAAAGCCAAGTTATCCAAACATCCAGTAACAGTAGCCAAAAATAGCCAGGTGCTACTATCATCATGCCGGCTGGCAGCCCCCCAGGCGCCTCTGTTTGTATTGGTCTGTCTCTCTCTCTCTCTCTCTCTCTCTCTCTCTCTCTCTCTCTCTCTCTCTCTCTCCCTCTCTGTGCGTCTGTCCGTCTATCTGTCCGTTAGTCTATTTATCTCATGCTCAACCTTGGCCATATTTGGACAAGTGGCCAATTGGCGCGGGGGTAGCAAACTCCTTGGGTCCACCGCAACGCATCCTCTGGCCCTTTGATGTCGGGCCCCGGAGCGTGGCCCGAAAGTTTGGAGCCTACCGGGCAAGTGGTCCTATCTTAGCCCATCCCGCGATCCATGCAAATAAACAAGGCGCTTTTTGGGGAGGATCCGCCGAGGATTGGCTAGGGCTAAAGGGATTTGTGCAAATTGCGCATTTTTCGGTAATCCTGAACTGCATAGCGACGCAAACTTGCAAATTCTTCAAAAATTTAGTTTATGGCCCAAACACGACCCAAAATAAATAAATAAGCTCCTTAATTTTTTCGCATATCGATTTATGCCTAATACCGTAATAGAAAGTTTTTAATAGCTTTTTTAGTGAAATTTAGCTTGACTTCAATTTGGAAAATTATTTAATAAAACCTCGAAAGATGCCCTAAAATTTGAAGAAAGCTTGAAGAATCTTTTACACTATTTTTATTGGTTTTTAGTACAAAGTCTTCACAATTCGAGTGGACCTTTATTTTGGCCGGAAAAATGTAGTTTTTTCGATACAAATTCACCAAAATTTCGACTCATTGAAACCTTTTTATCACTTTTTGAACGTTTATAAAGACAACTATAGTTAAAGCTAAAGTACTAAAACCTTTTTCGCTGAGCAAGCCAGACACAGAAGATTTGAATGAGAAGTTATGGGGGGCTAGTAAATGGCTATTATGAAGAGAAAGGACCACCCATTCGGGCACCCAATCATCGCGGTAATAAAAAATGTCGGGCTCTTTTGTTCGAGCGAGCGCACCCTGCGTGGAATTGGCTTACGTGGGAGTACGGTAGCTGGAGTGCTATCTACCTTTCACCAATCCCCTTTCTGACCCAGCTAATAAAATTTAAAGCTTCATTTCGGTTGAGCGTGCAAAAAATGCATCCAAAACCTCGATTTCCAGATTTTTCTGCCCACCCCCATGCATCTACATCGAAGGCGAGGGCTGGAAGGAGAAGAAGGTGGCCGTGCAGACACTGTATAAGGAGTGGCGGGTAGGCGCATTTTCTAAAAATTCGTTTAAAAGACATTCTCCTTCCAAATTTTTGAAATCGGCCCACGCTACAGCCGGGGTCTTTCCTAAAGCGTGGATGTGGCCCCTTGGGGGGAAGAGGGCCTCCCCTGTATCGATCCCATCAGCCTGTTCGCTCATTGGTTTTGTGTTCGCTTGCCGCGCAGAAGGTCCGGGTTCGACCCACAGCCGTGACGTGGTTTTTTGCTTTTGCATAAAAAGCTCGTAGTTGGATTTTTTTCAACGCATTTAGTCTTTTTCCTTACAAATTTTCAAAATTTACATGAAAAGATCACCCGAGAAATAACCCAAATACAATGCACAAACATCGACATATAAACACATTTCAACATTACGAAATTTCGACACCATGATAGCAAATTGCTTTTAGTTGCATCAAAAACGTGCCAATCAACTCCCCGAATACACAGCTGAACAAGAGAAACAACAGGAAGAGCAGGTTCTACCAAAATTAATGCTCTTGCATCCCTAAATTTAGGCGGCGGAGTTGGTGTCCTACATTGGCATCGGCGGCTCCTCAGAACAAGACCGTCAGGCCCTCGATTTTACGAATGGAAAAGGTAAGAGCGGAGATTTTCGTTATTCTAAGCTGTTTTTTTTGGTGTTTATTATCGTCAACACCTTACGACTTTTTGCGAAAAAAAAAAGTTTCGACCAAAATTGCGAATACACGAAAAAATTTTGAAAATTCGAGATTTTTTGTATAGTATTCTATTTTAAATATAGTCAAAAATTACTAAAAACACGATTAACAACCTACGTTAAAACGTTAATAGGCGCTTCGCGTAAAAATATTTAAATGCAAAAGAACCGATTAAAGTACTTAAAGGGCTGCCGACGGCATGTGTCGATCCCCCCCCCCCATCAACAAATTGGCAAGTAGCCAACAGGGGAGAGAGCGCGCCCTGGGGAGAGGTGTAGAGACATTTTCTCTTCCGCGCGTAACCGATTGACTATGCCGTCGGCATCCCTTTAAATTTGCGGAATTCTGTAAAAGATTCCCCCCCCCTCGATATTGCACAAGACCTGAAATTCTTTTCTTTAATTCTGAAATATTTTAAAATTGATCGGGTCTTCCTAGGACTACTGCGCAGCGAAAACGCTGTACATCTCCGACGCCGACAAGCGCAAGTACTTTGAGCTGAACGTCGCCTTCTTCTACGGGTGTCACCATCAGATTGGCAACTTTGCCAGCCAGAGGATTAAGGTTCGTAGTTGCGTTACTTTCAGAATGCCGAAATTTCAGGGTGTCGATATTTACATAAAAAGCTCCTGGAAAAAGCCGAATTACTCCCGAAAAAATCGGCATTTTAAAATTTCGACAGCATGAATTTCGGCATTATTAATTTTGACATTACGGTAGAAGTGTCGCATTCTCCATAGAGAATTATCGAATAAAATCTAAATCCCAACTTTCTAGGTGATCAGCAAGCCGTCAAAGAAAAAGCAGTCGATGAAGAACACGGACTGCAAGTATTTGTGCATCGCCTCGGGGACAAAGGTATTTTTTATTCTCTTCCGAATTTTTTATTTTGATTATTTCCATTTGATTATTGTTTAATTATTTTTATTATTTCCGTCCAGGTAGCGCTGTTCAATCGGTTGCGCTCCCAAACGGTCTCCACACGCTACCTCCACGTCGAGAACGGGGCCTTCCACGCGTCGTCGTCAAAATGGGGCGCGTTCACGATCCATTTGTGTGAGTTTTAAGTTTAAACTGGGGTTTTTAATTAACACAGCTTATAAGATTTAAAATATACCATATAACATACTTTATTATAGACTTAGATTCTTGTGCATTATCGGGGGGACCGATGATTTTTTTATAAGTCCAGAATTGTTTACGGAATAGTGACAATTTTAATGCTATTTTTATCAAATTTAACGATATTTCAAAGGGAAAAAGGTCTAAAAACTTTAAAAGAATAGAAGTTTTTGTCAAAATCGGGTTTTTTGCGTTTTTTAGTAAAAAATTGTAAAATTTTTGTGTCCAAGAATCTTAAAAGTATAAAAACTCTTTACGTATTTATCTAGATAAACTGGACCCTAAAAAAGTTTGCCCGCCCCCGATAATGCAAAAGCACCTATATATTTCTATTCTTATTTTTCTAGACAACGACGACCCGTCCACCGCCGAGTCGGCCGATTTCAACGTGAAAGACGGGTACATCTACTACGGGGCCGTCGTCAAGCTGGTCGATTCCGTCACCGGGATTGCGCTTCCAAAGCTGCGCATCCGGAAGGTCGACAAACAGCTCGTCCAGCTCGACGTCGGCGTGGAGGAGCCGGTTTCGCAGCTGCACAAGTGCGCCTTCCAGATGGTGGACAACGAGCTCGTCTACCTCTGCCTCAACCACGACAAGATCATCCAGCATCAGGTGCGTAATTTTGTAGCTTTTCGGAATATTGAAAATTTTCCAGGCCACCCGAACCGATGAGCATCACCATCAGATCAACGACGGGGCGGCGTGGACGATCATTTCCACGGAAAAGGTAGGAATTTTCTTTTTTCTTCATTTTCTCTCTTTTTTTTCTTCCAGGCCGAGTACGCGTTCTACGAGGCAATGGGCCCGGTGCGCGACGTGGTGACCCCGGTGCCGGTGGTGACCTCGCTGGACATGATGCAGGGCGGCCACGAGAGCCCGCGCATCGAGCTGCAGGGCGTCAACTTCCGGCAGAACATGAAGATCTGGTTCGGGAGCACACCCGTTGATACCTTGTTCCGGTGCGTTTTTGAGGGTGATACCGGCTGTTTTTAATGCGCTGAAATTAAAATTCAGAAATTTCACAATGTTGATATTCCGGTTTTGGTTCATTAGCGGGGGGGGGCGTACCTTCTTATTCGGCATAACCACGAAAGTCTAAATTCTCGTTTTCCAAAAATGGGTTTTTGCTAAAAGGGAATTTTCGAAAATGTGTCTGAAAGGCGAAATACCGCGCTTTTTCCAGTTCTGACGAATCGTTGACGTGCATCGTCCCGTCGCTGGCCGTGATTCGCGAGGATTTCGCCGATGGCGACATGTTTGATGTGAGTGTGAGGCTCTCCCCTCTCCCTCTCTTTCTCTCTCTATCTATCTCTGACTTTCTGTCTCTCTCTCACTTTCTGTCTCTCTCTCTCTCTCTCTCTCTCTCTCTCTCTCTCTACAAGCGTCCGATTTTGACTATCGAGTACACCCTGTACACGGAAACCCCCGTTTTTTCAGGTGCCGATCTCGCTTGTCCGTGATGACGGGGTCATCTACTCGACGAACATGACCTTCAGTTATAAGGTTGGTCGCGGACATCTTAAAACCAACACCAAATAAAATGATGAATAACAATAACAAATTTTTAACATTTTTGACCTTTTTTCCTTTTTAATGCATTTTTTAACCAAAAATTCAAAAATTTTCGAAAATGAAGTTGTTCGCATCTGTTTTTATCCCCAAAAAGCTGTGTAAAATGCCACAAAAGCGTTTTGTATTGCTGTATAGGATTACTAGAAAAATATCGTTAAACCCGCTAAACGCCAGGGACCTTTAAAATTAAAGAATTAAAGTTGATTTATAGCTATTATACATAAATAATATTTTAAAAATAAAAAGATAAATTTATTAAAATGTCATTTTTGTGCAAATTAAAGCCTTTCAGTCTGCTCACCCACTGGCCCGCGGCTACCGCTGCTGATGCTCCCCGTCAAAATTGAGTGCCAACCCTAGATTGCCAAAACAACACGATGTTTGAGTGCCTTGTAAAGAAAAGCCAAACTTATTTTTTTTCGTTAGTTTTCCCCGATTCCATCTACTTCTCACCGCTATCCCCCCACCTTTTACCTGATGTCAACGGGTGCCAAAATCAGCCAAAATTACCCCCTTTTTAGCCCCCTTTAATACACATATTTCTCTACGTTCACGGTCGTCCGGTGTTACTGTAATTTAATTATGCAACGAAGCTGCTGTTTACGAAAGTCAAGCCTCCGGGTACTGGTGCGTTAGCGGGGGAGGGGTAATTTTCTTTACAGACTAAAAATAAATCATTTTTCTAATTTTTTGTGAAGTTTTGGATGGCTTTTTCATAGCAAGTTGCGCTTCCTGGAATATAGAAAAATTATTACCCCCACTCCCCCCGCTAACGCACCAGTACCCAGAAAAGACGTCTCACCTTGCTGGGTCTTATCAATTTTTGAAGCATTTCGAATTTCTATAAGAAAAAAATCCGCAACGCGATCTCCCGGACAACATTTCGACGCCCCCCGAATCTACTAGCAGTTGTTCAGGCAAAAAATTAAAATGTGCCCCCCCCGCCGCGTCTGTATTCGTTGCTTTCACCATGTGCTTTTCTTGGCCCTGCAATAAAGTGCTATATGTATTTTTCGCACTTTTTATTATTCTAAAATGCAGTTAAAGCAATCACAACGTACATTGGTAGATTCGGGCATGAGAATTTGCATATTTGGGGGTATTATCCTTACGGGAAAACGTCAAAACCACGACAGTTAAAATGCCGACAGGCTATAATGCCGACAATCATAATGCCGACAGGCAAGAATTCAGACAGTTCTGATGCCGACAGCGAAAATGCCGACAATCAATGCCCGCATTCCGACTAGTTGGTCGTCGGTCTTTTGGATTGTCGGTATTTCGGCTTGCCGGGATTTCGGCCCGTCGGTATTTTGGTTTTCGGGATTTTTGCCTACTCCATATATACATTTTTTAAGGCACAAATAAAGCATAGGAACAGACACGTATATGGACAAATAGACTGCGAAATCAATAAAGGGCGTGAAATCAATAAAAATTGGGGTTTTTTAAACGTTGAGGTATCGGGGAAGTTAACAACTTTCTGGTAGAAAAAGTCAGATTTTCCTGATAAAAAACGCCGTATGCCCTGTAATAAAAAAGGACATATTTTCAACTTTGTTTCAAAATTTGGAAAAATTAGGTTTTAAGAAAAATCGAAATTTAAAAATTTTTACAACATCTTAATGGCAAATTTGGCCGATTTTGACGATATTTACAGCTTGGAATGACTGTTATGCGTAGTTTTGAATTTTCGCACCCAATTTTGGCACTTTTCTACTAACGGGGGGTATAATGGAGCGGAGGAGGTTAATATTAGAGGCGTTACAGTATTCAATTTTCGACACAATTTTCGAGCTTTTTAAGACTATTTTTAAACTTTAGCTATTTCCACGGCCCTTGTAGAATCCGCCGCCCGTCGCCTCGGCCAGCGACACCCTGGAGTTGTCGACGATCGGCGATGATCGCTGCGGGACACCCCGGGCCACCGCAACCCCACCAGCATCGGCCGACGGGTTGATCAGGTTGCCGAGCACGGTGAGCGCGCCGAGCATCAGATTCTCGCGCTCCATCCCCTCAACTCCTCCGCCGCCTCCGCCCATCATCGGTCCCTCATCGCCGAAATCCATAGGGCCAGGCCGACCTGGAAATAATTGTCATACTTAAAACCTTTGAATATTGATAGAAATTTCAACAATTTCCGTTTTTTCATCGCCTTGCTACGTTTTCACGAAATGCATCAGAGTTTAGGGCTCTTTTCCATTATCGGGGGGGGGGCTAAGATCTAATTCCCCTAATAAAGTCGAGATAGTCTTTCCATACCGTTTCGCGCTATATGTACATAAGTTTCAAAAATTTACGAATGTCACTAAAAGTGCAAAAACTCAATTTTCGGCCGGCTAAGTTTTCCGTGTTTTTCTAAATGAAATAACGCCGAATTTGATCAACAGCGATTAAAATCCCTGCTGGTACACTTCAGGCCTAAATCGGATTTTTAAGGACAAAATCCGCCCCCCCCCCCTGGTAATGAAAAAGAACCAGATTTAGGTAATTTATCGTTAGAGTGCAGGTTAGAATGATCTAATTTATGAGCTGGCGTTCGGTGGCCGGCTGGTGCACGAAACTAGTAGCTGCTCAACGTCGGCATAAAATCCTAAATTCCAAGACCCCTGAACGGTAGCTAAAACAAGTTTTCAGCCTCTCTTTACGCCCTCTAACGGCTTGAGGGTGTACTTAAGAACGCCACGGAGAGTGGCTACAATGATGTGTCACCAAATCTACGACGTACTTAAGCCCTAAAAAACTATGGAAAAGTGTCAGACCTCGTTAAGAATTCTTTAAAAAACCTTATAACCTTTCGAAGCCAATTGTTGCACCTGTATTAGAGTCGGTCTAAGTGTTCAGTGGATTTGGATGTACTTTAAGCGGAGGGTGCAAGGCTACGGTATAATCACTTAGGATTTACTAGCTGAATACACTGATACAACCTTCAAGCCTCGAGCTCTAGGTAGCTGTCCTAAGAAAAGGCGCAGCAACCAAGCGAGCTCAAGGTAAGGGGAAGGGGGTGAATCTTCATATCGCCGAATTTTCATATCGCCGAATTTTCATATCGCCGAATTTTCATATCGCCGAATTTTCATATCGCCGAATTTTCATATCGCCGAATTTTCATATCGCCGAATTTTCATATCGCCGAATTTTCATATCGCCGAATTTTCATATCGCCGAATTTTCATTTCGCCGAATGTTCATTTCGCCGAATTATGTATGAAAATCTATGTTGGAGACCTTGGAATTTACAATATTTTGCTCCGCCTGCCACATGATTTTGTCGGAGCATCAAGAAGATAACTTTACCTTCGTTGAAAACAGCGGCACTGATGTTTGCGTCGACCTATTCCTGAAGAAGAGGCCAGCTAAGCTATCTTTTATTGTTCGCTAGATAACGGGCTACGAAAAACCGGCCGAATGAAGCTTTGTGCAATAAACTTTAGACGAAATACACATTCGGCGAAAAAAAAATTCCAGAAATGAAAATTCGGCGATATGAAAATTCGGCGATATGAAAATTCGGTGATATGAAAATTCGGCGATATGAAAATTCGGCGAAATGAATGTAAATCGGGGAAGGGTAGTAGAGTGAAGTGAAGCTGGGGGCCCTAGTGGCCCCTTTTATACGGGCGCCGGTCCTCCCCAGGGATCTGTTACGACCCCAGGGCACTCATTGGAGGAGTGACACCAATTTTCTGTAATTTTAGACCCGGTCCACCACCCAAACACGCCCGCCAAAGCCAAATTCCTGTCTGTAGATCGTTATATGTTATGGTTAGTACGCGAATAGCCACTTACAGACCATAGGGGCCACCGCTGGACGACGTGAACCGTCCGCCGTCCCCGTTCATCCAGCCCATACCCGGGTGCCAGCCGCCACCGCCTGAAAGCGCGCACTTTAGCCGACAGCTTTTCATCGCGTAACCAAAATTGGAGTTATTCAGATTATCCATACTTTGAACTATGAGCCGGGGCGTGAAAAAGATAGAGAGAGCGAGAGAGAGAGCGAGGTAGGGAGAGAGAGCGAGAAAGAGAGAGCGAGAGAGAAAGAGGGTGGTGAGGGAGAGAGTGAGAGAGCGAGCGAGCGAGAGAGAGAACGCGCTAGAAAGAGCGAAAAAATCATATTTTCGTGCCTACAGGCGGATTTTTAATCGTTTAAACTGTAAGTGAAAGCCAGCAAAACTTGCCTCCCATCATTGGCATCCCCTGGCTGCCGTACCCATAATTCCCACCATAATACCGTGGCCGACCCCAGAAGCCCATCGGCTGTGGCATCATCGCCGGCGCGTTCCCTAAAGCGTGCCCCTTGGAAAAGAGCGTCGTTCTCCTCACCAGCCCCCTGATACGGTGCATCGCCTGTGATCGACTTCAGCTCGGCCATCCCGCCCGCAGCCACGGTAACTCCGACGAGGGTGCAGAACACTAGAAACAGTGCGTTAGCGGGGGCGGCTTTGGGGGTGCGACCTAAGTCTGGCCCCACTAAAAAAAAACTCGACACTTCGAAAGTTTTGCTTTTTCTAATTTTAGAAAATACTGGTGCTTTCGCATTATCGGGGGTTAGAGAAAAATGATTTTTTCTCCTTAAAGTTCAATTTCATTTATTATAACTACAGGGGAATTTTTATAAGCTTTTTCCTATCAAAGTGTTCTCTAAAATACAAAAATATCGATTTTGTCGACCAAATACGGTTTTGTAAGTAATTTTTCCAACTAAAAATGTCTACATCTTGCAAAAAAAAGTATTTCAATACTTAATCTTACGTTACTAGGCTTTTCTAATCTCGTTGGAAAAACTGGGCGTCCCCCTGATAATGCAAAAGCTCCAGCTAAAATGTATCCTATGAGTTAGAGATTAAGTGGCCTCAATAAGCTTCCCCCCCGCTAATGCACCAACACCAAAAAATCCCATAAAACTCTAAGATACTGCCTCACCTATCAAATTGCGCATCGTCGTATCGTAGCGTATCGTAGCGCAGCCTACAGTAACCCGGTGCGTTGTTAGTAGCCGAATGTAGCCGACGAAGACACTCTTGCTGTGCCCGTTGAAGTGGTAGCGGAGGTGTTGGAGGAACTGGTATTTGAGGGCGGGGTGAAGATGGGCAAGTTGTATTTGGTTGTGGATGGGAATGAGCGTGAGGGAAAAAGAGGAGCACGAAGGGAATTGAGGGGGAGGGCGGTCTCGAATATTTGGCGAGTGAAAGGGGAGGGACCGGCCATCTCAATCCGCCATTCATACCTCCAAAAATCCCTCAACCGTATCCGGGCGATTGACAAATCCGCGGATTTCAGGTTGGGCTCGCCCGATAAGCCAAACCGGATGGTGCGGGGGGAATACGACGGAGCACGGTGGAGTACGGGGGAGTACGGTGGAGTACGATGCGGTACGGGGGAGTACGGTGGACTACGTGGAGGAATGTGGAGTAAGGTGAAGTACGGTGGAGTGCGATCGAACACGGTGGAGTACGCAGAAGTACGGTGAAGTGCGTTGGAGTACGGGGAGTACGGTGGCGTTCCTATATGTCCAGAAATGTCTAAAAAATATACTATTAGGATTTTTATTAGTGCCCCTAGTCTGATTTTACTATAGTTCAGGAGGAAAATCTATCTAAAATGCAAAAAAATTAAATTTGGCTCGAAAACCTCTATTTTTCTGCATTTTTTCGCAAAAATCTGTAATTTTTGTCCATTTTTTACGTTGAGCAATAGTAAAAACATATTAGAATCTTTTTCTCAATTTCGATGAGAAAGAATGGATCCCAAAAAAATAGTTGCCCCCCCCCCGATAATGCAAAAGCACCCGATGGCGTACGGTGGCTCAGGTGCAAAATGAAAGAATTCTTGAAAAAAATTAGTGAGCCAGAGGTTATTTGATAGAAAGAAAGATTTTTTATTGAAAATTAGCTTAGTCAATTTGTCGTAAAAAAAAAACAATTTATGTTTATTTTCAAACCACAAATTTATGATTTTCTTGGTTTTTGGCTTAAAGTTTTATTTTATAATTTGCATAGCAAAAACGACATTAAAAACTTTAAATGTTAAGCCAACAAATAGATAAGCTAGTCCTCTTTATTACCACAATTTTACCTTTGTGACGTTTTCCTCTTTCCGCAAATTTTCCAGGAGAAAATTTGCCTAAAATCGTCTTGTTTTCTTGCGTCACCGATTCTCCTCATGCACTTTGCATACAGATTATCCGAAGAATGGGCTGTAAACATCGAAACTCCACGAAATTCGCAATTTCCATGTCCCCTACGACCTTGGCCAGAGGAGGGTTGTGGAGCCGAGGAGAATCCACGCGGGGGGATGCGGCCCATTTATAACGAGCTTTTCTTCCCGCTTTTCCCGGGGTGATCTCTCCCTTTTCTGGACAATGGGCGGTGGGCGAACATGCATCTCTCTCTCTCTCTCTCTCTCTCTCTCTCTCTCTCTCTCTCTCTCTCTCTCTCTTTCTTTCTTTCTTTCTTTCTCGATTTCCCTGGATTGTTCCCGAGATTCCATGCCCATTCCGGGGAACTTTCTCTGACTCCCCACTGAGAGTTACCTCACTTGTTAAAATGGACATTCCAAAACAGGGAAAATGGTTTTTTTGATCAACATCGTGCATTTGTTAAATTCCAAATTTTATCCATTTATTTCCAAAATACTTAACTATCTGGAAAGCACAAAAAGACCCGTGACAGCTGAGATGAAATGCGGGAGATAGAGCAAATCCGAGGTGGAGATGATCGCCTCGCGGGGTATCCGCGAGAACGACGTCCGTCGATGGGATGGAGGCGGAGGGGTGCATTGGCAGTCCGTTGACGATGTACCATTTGGCGGTAGGTCGATGACGGGGTTGATTGGACAGTGGCGGGCCTGGAAACAGATCTGATGAATCGGTCACGTTTCAAATATATGCTTTAAAAAGCCTTATAGTCTCTTTAAAGGCGCTAGGAAGTCAAAAGGGCTGATGCGGGCATCGAGAATCCAAACAAATACCGACAGCCAAATACCGACAGCCGGAATGCCCACTGATAAAATCCTGGCAGCGAAAATCTCGGCATCCAAAATCCCGACACCAAAAAGGCTGACGGCTAAAATGCCGACATCCAGATACCGAAAATCCCGACATAATCAGCGGTTTTCTATGTTGGGCCCTGGGCCGTCGGAATTTTTTGTCGGGATTTTGGACTATCGGGATTTTGACTGTCGGTATTTTGACTGAGTTGACTGTCGGCTGTCGGCGTATTGGTTGTCGGGATTTTGGCGTTTTCCCCCATTCAAACAGGTGGAATGATCAAAATCGTTTTGAAGATTCCAGAAATTCTGCAAAACCTCAAAATCTCAAAATTCAGGCGTTTGCGCCGCACAATGTAGGTCGCACGGCGTATCTGGCTGTTTGCCAGGAAACTTGACAGTCTTCGCCCCTTTAGGCTTTGACACTTACATTCTTCCGCTGCGCCTCACGATGGGCCCGTTCGACCAGATAGTTGATCGTCGTCACATCATCCATTGGGGAGTGGTGAGCGATGTGACGCGCGAATTGTCGACACCTCTCCGCGTAGCTACAAAATACGAACAGTTTTTCAGGCTGTCACCACGAACCTCTCGTCGTTGAGAATAGTGCCGAGCTTCTCCACAAACTCCTCCCGATCCATGTGCATTTTGTCGACGAGCAGCCCCACGCGTTTCGCCTCGACCACTTTCGAGTTTTTCGCGTGGTCTAGAGAGGCGTTAGGGGTTCTTTTCATGGTTTTTAAAAAAACTTTAGAATAAAAAAATGGATCCAAAATTCATTTTTCAAAAAAGTTGAGGTTTTACCCGCGAAAAGTGGCATCAAAAGCATGGGTTTGCCGTGGACCAACGACTCGAGAATGCTGCTCCACCCGCCATGCGTGATGATGGCTTTGTAGTTGGGGTGGGCTGAAATGGGCCAGGTATTGAATGAAACACTTCCGTGTGACCGAATTGAAATTTCGTGGAGAGTGAAGAGAGAGAGGGAGAGAGTGATGGTGAGCGAGAGAACAACAGGGAGAGCTAGAGAGCGAGAGAGAAACATAGATATGGAGAGAGAGAGAGAAGTGGGGGAGCGAGAGAGAGTGAGGGTGAGAGAGAGCGAGAGTGAGAGACAGAGGGAGCGAGAGAGCGAGAGAGAAACATAGACATGGAGCGAGAGAAAGAGAGGGAGAGAGAGAGAGAGAGAGAGAGAGAGAGAGAGAAAGAGCGAGAGAGAGTGAGGCGAGAGAGAGACAGAGAGAGCGAGAGAGAAACATAGACATGGAGAGAGAGAGAGCGAGAGAGAGAGTGATGGAGAAAATTCTATCTATCCAATTTACAAACCAATCAATGATATCTGCGGAATCCATTTCGTCAAAATCACATTATCGGCCTCCATGCGGATCGTCTCGTTCATCTTCTCGTACTTGACGATAAAGTTGATTTCCGGGAACGCTTTGAAGCCCTGAGAAAAATCATAAAAACCAAATTCTGTAGGCAACCTCAAAGAATGCCTGCTGCAGGTGGGGTGGCATTTCTGAGGTTTTCGCTATCGACCCGAAGGTTAGGAGGACGAATGGGCGCTTTTCGGCAATGATTGACCATTCCTAAGGACATTATACCGTAGTTTTCATTAACATTGATACCTTACGAAATGGTGATTCTGTTTTTAATTTTTCCAGCTAGGTAAACCATTCTTAAAAGTATTAAATCACTCTAACCAACCTCATTTAATGAAGGCGGCGTAGCCTCCACGGTATGCCCTCCGATATAGTGAAAATGTGCCAATGTCGGACCGGAAAAGTCAAAAGATGGCACAGTATTCACAATAACGGCAGAGGCGCTTTGCGGAATCTAAAAAAATGGTAAAAACCCTCATTACTTCTAGAATCACCTCATCAACATGACGATCCGCTTGGAAGACGCCCTTCGACCTCCAGATACTGTTGATACTACGCAGCGAGAGGACCTGAATGCCAGAAATAACATTTAAAGGGGGCAAGAAGTGTGCTCTGCCCTTTATGCGTTGATTTCTGGTGAATAATCCCGACAGCCAAAATCTCGACATATCCTTGACATGAGTTTGAATGCCAATTATTTTTAAACCGCTTTTTTGGCTGTCGAGGCATTAATTAGCCCGTGGCGATTTTGGCAAGTCGGTATTCTGGCTTTCGGCATTTTGGCGTATCGGTATTTTGGCTGTCGGTATTTTGGTCTTGTCGACATTATGGCTGTCTGAATGGCCGGCGGTATTTCCGTTGTCGGGTTTTTTGGGCTTTCCGGATTTTGACTGCCGGTATTTTGGCTGAAATTCGTTTTCAGGACCGAAAAATCCGCGAGGAAATCACCGACATCGAGAAAATGGGTGCCTCAGAAGGCATTACGACATGTACTTTCCTCGAACCGCCAAAAGTCGATTTCACCCGGAAAAGGATAGTTTTCCGGTTTTTTAGCGCTTTCTCGCAACGAAATTAATTTTCTAATTTTTCATCTGTTTTTGCTCATTTCACGACCCACGACCCCTTTAACTCCCAGCTCTCCCATACCTGGAATAAGAAATGTGTCGTGCGCGTCAAAAGCGTATTTTGTGCCCGTTCCAAAAGCGTCATATCGTCCGTGAACGGTCCAAATAGATCTACAAACGTAAATAATTCCACTCCACTCTGTTTTCTACCAGGAACGTAGCTGTTCGGCTGCGGAATCCCAAGTGTATTCGGTTGAACGGCGTGCAGCCCGGTGGCTGACAACCACACCTAAGAATAACGGAAATTCCAGAAATTTTCGAAAAACCGACTATTGAGGGGACGTTCAGCTTCTTGAACAAGCCGAACGCGCAGAAATCGTACTGCTCAACGGTCACCACATCGAATGTGTAGTTGGCAAGGGATTCGAGGATACTGTCGTCTTTTGAAACCCCTGAAATCGTTATCGCTTGTAAATTGAGGAGCTTTTACATTATCGGGGGGGGCTTTTTTAAGATCCAATTTTTCTAGTAGATATAGAGGAAGAATATCCAATAACTTTTACAATTTTTATGCTTAAAAACTTTGCAAATCTTTAGCAAAAAAATACAAAAATATCGATTTTTCCACAAGGATTCACATTTTTACCAAATTTTTAAGGTTTTTAAGACACATTTTTCCAGTTGAAATATAATTTAATTTACTAACAACGCGATTAAACGTTTTAGGTTTACTACAGGTAAAAAACTGTAAATACAGAAAAAATATAGGTTTTAAACAAAAGTTTCCAATTAAACCAAAAACCGTTTAAAATACTTAGTGTTAAATTTCCAGGCATTTCTGGGCTGCTAGAGACCGCCCCCCCCCCGATAATGCAAAAGAACCAAGCCAAAATTTACCAATGCAAGAGTCGAGGAACAGCCGGGATAACCGCAAGAATTTCCGCAATATCAACGGGTTCAACGGGTTCGAATTCTCAAACGGCCCCGGGTTACGCCATAACGTATTTAACAAGGCGCCCGGCGGAACCCCCGTATCGTGTCGTAGTTTCTGAAATAGAGGATTACTCAAGTTTCCAAAAAATACCGTGGCTGTCGACTCCTTGTAGACGCTCACACCGTCATCTAGTGCGATATGGAGCATCACCTGAATATAAAAACTAGATTTTTGGAGCTTTTGCATTATCGAGGGGAGGGGCAACGTTATAACTTGCATCCAATTTTCTAAAAAAAACGTAGAGGGCTTGGAGTTAGCGTAAAAACGTTACAAACTATTGTTATGACCTCAAAATACCGATTTTTCGACCAAAATTCGACACTTCTATAAAAAATTATGGTTTTTTGATAGGTTTGCCACCGGAACTATCACAGGCAAAAATCCCGACAACTGAGATTCCAACAGTAAAATACCGACAGTTACAATCTCGACACCGTCATAGTTCCGACAAGCCAAAATCCCGACAAGCATGGTCCCGACAGCGGAAATTGCAAAATTCGACAGTAGCAAAATCGAGAATTCCGACAGTTTCAATTCGGAGAGCCCAAAATCCCGACAGAACAAAATGCCGATACACAGAATATCTTTTTAACATGATTTAGCATTTAAGTTAGCGCCAAGGATATATCGGGATTTTGGCTGCCTGAAAACTTGCCTGTCGGCATTTTGGCTGTCAGGATTACCCTTGTCGGTATTATGGCTGGAATTCCTAAATTTACTAAAAACCTGAATAAAATCTTCGGCATAAACGATTAGGTACTCCTGGAGTATTAGAAAATTCTATCCCCTCGATGTTGCACAAGTACCGCTTTTTATTCGTTTATTGCCTAAACTCGTTTTTAGCTTTTTTAGCTTTTAGCTTCATTCGCCTATTTTTGTCAGCGTACCACTTGATGGCCGCGTTCGATGAGTGCCTCGGCAATCTTCCCATTGAATGCGACGTGTGAATAGGATAGTGTCGGAACATACATTAATATGTTCAGGCCGTCTACAGGTGTTCTGTGTAGGCACAGGGCGGACAGCAACAGGAAGAGGCCGAGGCCCGGCGTCGAGATCATCCTGCAAAGTCTAAATTATTTTTTACGCAATTCCTAAGGGCAAAAAAATTTAGAAATTGTTTGGAAAATTAAAAATGTGGATTTTTCGACCAAAAAACGGTACTTTTTCCCCGAGTTTTAAGGCTGGAATCGAGCCAAAAATCAAGCAGAAAACCAAGCTGGAGCTTTTCTCTTATCGGGGGGGGGGGACTGGGGCGGGGTAGCTAACGTTTTCGATAAATTTTTCGGCGTTTTGAGCATAAAGACCGGATCAGAGTAACGAATGACACATTTTTTTGATCCAAAATGCATGAAAAGGGGCCAAAAATTAGTCAAAAATTTTAATTTTAACATTTCTATAAATGCTGACGTTTTTAAGCTACAGGAAATTACCGATAATGTGCTTTTTTGAAACCTCGACAAGACAAAATTCGACAAAACGAATTTGAAAAATTAAAATTTCGGTAATTTGCACTTCGAAAAATTGAAATTTCAGCAATACGAAATTCGGCGAATTGAATATCGACATGCTAATTTTCGACAAAACCATCTAACACGTAAAAACGGAATTCCAGAAGCCGAGAAAATGCATATTTTTGCGCAGAAAACCCGAGAAAACCCTCGAAACGGTGGAACCGTGGGTGTAAGAATACGACGAAGAATTGCATACAGTTGAGGGACCGGAAAATGCTTGGGAAAGGGAAAAGGGCAGACTTGAGGAATTGTGCAATTATCGGGGGGGTCAGTCTCGTCTCGGCCTTTATGAAATGCGAACCCCCTAGACTGGTCATTATGGCTGGCGGACTGGTCAGTCTTCAGGGGGAGAGCGCCCGGAATTGAACCTTTGCGAGAAAGGGAGAGAGTATGACTTTGGGGTACTGGACTGTTAGCGGGGGGAGGAACCAGTTTTTACCCCACTGCAATACCGTACCGCCCTACGAAGAAATATGAAATATTTTTCTGGTATTTTACACATTTTTTGGGATGCAAAAGTACTTAAAAGGGATAACGACTCCTCGGATTTTTTTCGAATTACGACAAAATGTTCATATTTTCAGAATCCTATATATTTTCCGAGAAATCATATACTAGAAAACCTATAAAAAACACGGGTCTTCACAGGCATCCAGGAAAAGTATAGATTAAAACTTTCTGCCCCCTGCCCCCGATAACAGGTCAGTACCGACTTCGGCTGGTTCCCATCATCGTAAAAAAACGTTCTAAATAAGATTTAATTTTCCTGATAAAGATAGAGAAAGTGTTTTTAACTGTTTTGCCCCCATCCTAAATGTAAAAGTTTGCAAAAACGGTCCCAAAACAATATTAAAATATCAATATTTTCAAAATATGGCCGATTTTCGAGGAAACCATTGCATTCTGCAGGATTTTTTAAAGTTCTCTAGAAATAAAAATGTACAGTGCAGAAAAATATACATATTTAATTGATGCACTTTACCCGACAAGGAAGATTGGGGGATCGCCATAGACCCAAAAAAATAGATTTTTTTGCGCGAAAAACACTTAAACATTCACGAAATGCCTAATTCAAAACCGCAGTGCCAGAGATGCCAGAGATAGTAGACATTGGTGGTCAGAAAAAGAAGAGAGACAAAAGCGGAAATGTCGTGATTCGATTGCCAACCCTGGGTGCCGGCAGCCGGCTGGTAATTTTGAGAGCGAGAAAGAGCGAGCAAGGGAAGAAAAGGCGAAGGAATGATCAACTCACAAGTTCATGCTCAAATTTTGGTGTTTAACAAGTCTATCATAACGCTAGTTTTTAAATTGTCTGGACAATAATATCTAGAAAAAGAATTCAAAAAGGTCTTGCTCCGGGACAGCGGACCTTTCTGGGAGTGAAGAGCCACAAGATGGGAACTCTCGTAAAATGGTCAAGATCAGCTCATTGTGGCTGGGATGTGACGTCGAGAAGAGACCGTTTTGAGAGAGAAATGCACTGGCAGGCAGTAGGTAGTCTCCCGAAAACGGTGCCAAGAACTTTCCGTACCAGCCACTTTTTCGAGGTATCCGTCGAGATGTGGTGAAGCGCAGGTTCTTTTCCATTATGGGGGGGGGGGTAATTGTCCAGACGTGCCTATAACTTCTGCGTTTAGAAATGGTAACAAACCGTTTAAAACACTACCTATTTATATCAGAAAAATTGGATCCAAAAAGGTGTTTCCCCCTGAAAACTCCTTCCAACCCCCCGATAATGCAAAAGAACCGTCTTATCTATTTGGAAAAAGCGTTAGTTCAATAGGTTTAGATTTCATTCGGAGTCTACGGAAGCATATTAAAAATTTAGTTCGGCCTGTTAAACCCCCCGCCGCTATTGAACCAGAACCTGGTTTTTTCAAAGATACATTTCCTGACGATAAAACGTTCATCAGGGTAAAATCAGAAAATGGTGAAACTCACAATGCCGAACTTTCAAAAGGTCAGGTTTCATAATGTCGGAATTTACATGAAGAAATTCGCGGAAAAACTCGCAATTCCTACGTAAAAATATCGACATATCGAAATTTCGACGCTATTAAACTTCGATATTTTTAAATAATAATACCAGCTTTATCTACATACTACTTTTCTTACCCCCTCATCCCCGAAAACCATCTTCAGACCCATTACATCCCCGTGGCGATAGGCGTTGTGGACAACAACTAGTCACAGTCGGGAGGAGGCGTGGAGGTGTGAAATTGATGGGGGCAATATCCCATCAGCCCCCCTACACTCATCCAAAGATTCCCTTCCTACACAGCTTCTTCTTGTCGACACGGCCTCGGCTTCCGATCCCATCCGGATCCCAGGTTCTTCAAAGCCTCTACCCCCTTGTCGTGCAACCTGAAGATTCGCCCGCCTGATCGTGGCCAATTTGTCGAGAAATCTTGGCACCAGCCGGTCCCCTCTCGGCTGTGCGCACCCCTTGCACTTCACCACTTTCTAGAAGCATTCCGGAATCGTCCTGTTGCCATTTGGAAGGTCTAGACGTTTTTATAAATGAAAGATATTAAATATTGAGCTTTTGCTACCTGAATTTACATAGCTGATGTTTCGTTTGCCGTCTCCCCGAATTCCCAGGATCCCGAATCCAAAACTCACCCTTTCAGGGGCGTTATTTTCCTTTGTTTTGTCGAAAATTGGAACGTCTTGTCTTCCTTAATTTTGTCGAAAACGCCAGAATCCCGACAGCCGGGATCCCGACTGCCAAAATCCCGAAACCAAAATAGCGATTTAACAGGAAGTGGCGTTGTAGCTAGCGTCAAAAAATGTGTCGGCATTTTGTTTGCCGGGATTTTGGCTGTCGGCATTTTGGCTGTCGTGTTTTTGGCCCGTCGGGATTATTTTCGTCGGGATTATGGTTATCGGTTTTTCAGGTTTCGGTATTATCACTGCGATTCGAAATTCCTTAACTTAAATGTTTAAATCCCGGAAATCTCGCCAAAATTATTTTCGACAAACAGCAAAATAATTTTCGACAACTGATTTGCGAAAAAATTCTCGTCGAGAAAGATAAATGTCGGCAAAATCACAATTTTTTTGCAAAAAGCAAACTTTGAGAATGCCCGCTTCGACGACGTTTCTAGCCGTTTCGACATTCCCCCAACTGCACTCCCCGGCAACACCGTTCCCAATTCCAGAATTGTTCATCACCATCACGACCAGGGTGCTGACAGTGGTTACACTGCCTGGGGCCATTGTCACGATCCCATCTTCGAGTGGACGGGCTTTCATGTGAAGGAGCACGAGGGGGGAGCTCAAGCCGTTGCCAATCGCTGCTCGCCCAATATCCCCCACCTTCAATACGCCCATCTCCTTTTTCTTCTAGCCGTACGGATCTGCCGCGATCAATTCCAAGCTGGCGGCTGGTACAACGATGATATGGCTGCTGACCGGTTGGTTGCACGGGATTTTGCACTGATCTGTTAGCGGGGGGGGGGTGTAGGTATTCCCGCCTTTATCCCGGGAGGCAAGTTTTCGATAAGCAAAATCCGACGGTTGCGGTCTTGACTGTCGGGATTATGGTTCCCGGGATTTCAACTATCGGCATTATGCAACTGAGAATTTGGTATGTCGGTATTTTTGCATGTCGGTTTTTTGACTCTCGGGACTATGACTGTCGGTATTTCGGGCATCGGGATAACGCTTGTCGATATTTTGGTTGTCGGAATTTTGACTCTCGGCATTTTGACTGTCAGCATTTTGGCTGTCGACATTTTGGCATGTCGACATTTTGCCCTGTCGGCATTTTGGTTTGCCAGTATCGTGGTTTCTATTAGAGTATCTTCGTTTTGCAAATTAAAAACGGGTAGATTGAAAGTTTTGAAAACGAGGGGTCTTTTAATTTTTTTGCCCATTTTCATACGTTTTTGACCAAAAAAAAAATTCGCAATTTTCGTAATTTTTACGAACCTTCTATGCTTAAAACGGCGTGAAAATAACATAAATTGTGTCCATTACATCATTTGGACCAAACAGGAGCGATAAGCGAAAATCATCAAGCCGCCTCCCCCCCCCGCTAACAGTCTAATACCGAATTTTCGACAGGTGTGGCCGTCATCGACCTCCTTTCCGCTAAATCGTCACACCAGGATTCTAGACGTCTAATCAGGCAGACAGGTAGGGGGCCAAAGGATTACTTTTTTGTTACAATTTCTTATTGTTTTTTTTTAGATTTTGAGCCAGATGCCTTTCCTCGCGGCGTTTTATCACCACATGGCGAGTGTTTCGGCGAATTTCGGGCTGGCTACCAGCGAATCTCGAGTTTGGTCGACCAGAAGCCGCGGCTGGCTGCGATGGTAGGCCGGAATGACTTTCGTTGGGCTCAATTTGAAAATGCCGAAATTCAGAATGCCGAAGTGTCATAATCCCGACATACTGGAATGTCGAAATTTTCCGTTAAATATCTAGCGGGGGACCTTTTGAGATTGCTACATTACGACATTTTGGCAGTATGAAATCTCGGCATCACGAAATATCGGCATTATGAAATTTCGACATTCTACTCGCAAATCTTGTGATAGAGGTTCTTTTAAGAATCTATTATGGCTAATTAGAGTGTAATCATCCATTTTTAAACCTTATTTTTCCAAACTCCGCTTTGTCGAAAATTTTATTTTTTAGTCGAAATTGCATTTTTTAAAGTTTACCTTTTCAAAATGTCATCATCCCTCTCATTTTTATCCAGCAGCAAGCGACAACTACGAAAAATATTTTTAGCAACCACTAACACGATGCTTGGAAGCTTGCCGTATAAATGTGTCGCCACTGTCCCGAGACCATTTCCCGTGTCAGGTATGCTTGTATTAAACGTA